>JASCIV010000138.1:0-40191 GCA_030374735.1 Gracilaria caudata
GGCGTGTGCGCGCACAGCGCAGCTGGCGGCTGCACGCGCGGCTGGCGCAGCCGCCGCATCGGCAGCAGCCGCGCGGCCTCGCGCGTGGCGCAGACGACGGCGGCGCGCCAGCGATGGCGCGGCTGTTCGGCGCGCTGCGCGCGTTGCGCGCGGCGCGACTGGCGGTGGCCGACGGCTCGCAGCGGCTGTCGTACGGCTCGTTGCTGTCGCACGCCGCCGCCGAGCGCGCCATGCTGCCGGAAGGCGCGGCGCGCGTGGCGCTGTTTCTGCCGCCCACCGCCGCGTTCGTGCCGGCGTTGCTGGGCGTGTGGGCGGCCGGTGCCACCGCCGTGCCGCTGTCGCCGTTGTACCCCGCCGCCGCGCTGGCGCCGTTGCTGGCCGTGGCGCGCCCGCACGTCGTGATCACTGCGCAGCGCCTTCGCCATGCGCTGCCGCCGCTCAATTGCGCTGTGCGCACCATCGACGACGTGCAGCCGCTGCCCGAAGACGGCGCGCAGCCGGACGATGAGCGCTTTCACGCGCTGTGCGATCGCTTTGATGCGCAAATGCCGCGCGATGCGCTCATCTTCTTCACATCGGGCACCACGGGCGTGCCCAAGGGCGTGGTGTGGACCTCCGATATGCTCATGTATCAGCTGCGCACGCTGTCGTACGCCTGGCGCTGGTCGCAACACGATCGCGCGCTCAACGTGCTGCCGTTGCATCACATCCACGGGCTCGTCAACGTAGTGCTCAGCAGCGTGTACAACGGCGCGTCACTGGAGATGCACTCCGCCTTCGATGCACACTCTGTGTGGCGCTGCTTTCTGGGCGAATCGCAACTGCAACCGCCGTCTGTGTTCATGGCCGTGCCCGCTGTGTACAAGAAACTCATTCTGTATTATGAGGCTGCCTCGTCTCGCGATCAGAGCGCCATGCGACGCGCTGCGGCCGAGTTGAGATTGTATGTGTGCGGCAGCGCGTCGCTGTCGAAGGCCGATTTTGATGCGTGGCGCCATATATCGGGCCAGGATATCTTGGAGCGCTACGGCATGACCGAGACGGGTATGACGCTGAGCAATCCGTACGACAGCCGTCGGCAGGGCTTGTTGGGGCTGCCGCTGCCTGGAGTGGAGGCTGCCATTGAGAATGCTGAACACACTGGTCAATTGCTCATCAAGGGTCCGGGAGTGTTCCCACATTACTACGACATGCCGGAGAAGACTCAACAAGCCTTTACGCCGGACGGCTGGTTCAGGACCGGCGATGTGGTCACCACTGACGCCGACTCGGGCTACTACAAGCTGCTGGGAAGGGAGAGCGCTGACATTATCAAGACCGGCGGGTACAAAGTGTCGGCGCTGGAGATCGAGGATGTGATTCGCGAGTGCGATGGCGTTGTGGACTGTTGCGTCATTGGCGTGCCGGACGATGTGTTGGGGCAGCGAATTGCTGCCGCCTTGATTGTGGATCGTACCAACGATGTTTTGAGTGCCGTTCAACGTCGAGTGGAACAATTTTTGCCCAAGTACAAGATTCCCAGACAGTATCACGTTGTGGATGACTTTCCGAGAAACGTTTTGGGCAAGGTTCAGAAGCAGATGTTGCGTCTGAGACTTGGCGTGACAACAGCGTAATGTCTACGCATGTAAACGGATCCTTACGTAATCATTATGTGTATCGGTCTCTCATGGCAATGCAACAACAAGGTGTTATCCTTCCCTCTGCCACTGCCCGTAACATTAACATTCCTTTTGGGGACACTGCTGATTTGCTTTGCTTCTTGCATGGCCGCCTTTTTCACACGCCCAGCTGGGCTTCACCATTCTCTTTCTATCAGGCCAGATTTTGCATTACAGGCGAGAACTGTCGCGCATCCAGCGACAGCTGCAATGGATGTCTGGAGCTGCTTGAAGCTCAACTTATGATGATCCGCCTCACATGAATGTATGCAAGTACCACAGTCGGCACGGCGCTCACGCCCAGCTTTCGTGCTACAGTACAAGCGTTTACACTTTCTTTTTCTGGCTTGAACTGTTCCACGTGACTTGCTCTACATGAAACCATGTCTTCCGCAACTGACAAAAACGGTGCTATAGCGATACCAATTTGCCGTGTTCTCTCCGTTGGCCGACGTCATTCAAATGGTGCTGTCTATTCCATCACTCTTACGCTCCGTCCTGTCCCCCTCCCCATGTACGCATGAACACATGAACGCATGCCTGCAAAAGCTCATCCGCCACGCCGCTGTCTTCTTGCTCGCCTTCGTTTTCGATAAAACTGCTCTATGTCTTAGGCCATCATGGCAACGATATTCACCGTCACACTCTTTCTCATCCTGTGCGTCCCCGTCTCGACCCTACTCATGCCGTCACCAAGGCCGAGGAAAGTTCTCACCACAGAAGAATTGCGTCGCACTGATTCAGATGTGAGCAGCAAATTGAATCAGTTGCATAAGACGATTGAGGCGCTTCAAGAGACGATGAAACACCGGAACGACGGGTATGACTTTCACACGCGACAAAACGCCGATCAAATGAAGACTCGCTTCGAGAAATTGAGCGCCGTAATATCGAGACTCACCCAGCATAACTCAAAGTTGTATGTGGAGAATAGAGCCCTTCGCCAAGAAAAAACCGCTCTGGTCAACAAGATAACAAAACTTGAAAGTGAACTTCATAAGCTTGCGACAGAAACCAAGAACGCTGGAGTGCAGGCGTGGATGAGAAGAACAGCCACTGATCTGAGAAGTTTTCTGGAAGAAAGTGGGCTAGAGCATTTTGCCAGTCCACGTTTCTCTCCTATCATAGCGGGGCTTGTGTCGAATGGTGTGGTACTGATACCGCTCGCCATGGCAACATTCTTTCTTCTGCATTTTTCTAAACAACTGACTGTCCTGCGAATTGTGATGGCTTTAAACCTATTTGACCTTGGCTTTGCTACTACAATCGTTGCAAGCAGTGCCCTTCTGCTTGGCGATCCGTTTGAGGGTATGAGGCACATTAGCGAGGTCAACTTTGTATTTATTCAAATGGTTCTAAGCGGAGTATTCTGGCTAACGTTCGGTTTCTTGGTGGCCGCCGTTGTCCAAAACCGCTCAAACCGAGCTTGGAAGTATTCGACCGTTGAATTGTTGCTACGGTCAGCACTTGCTCTAGACTACGGTCGTAGAGTATGGAGTCCTGTCATGGACAGGGACGATATTCCCATTGGCTTACCAGTTCTCTCCTACATCATTTACCTCTGCGCCGCTGTAGCGAATGTCTACCTCACGTCTCAAGCTGCCTGGTATGCTGTGCATGCTGAAAGGAGCACGGCCCGGTCCGATGAAGAGGAGGTGATGGTATCTCTAGTCACTCACCGTCAAAACTGACGCTGACCCTTCACAGTAAATGGAACATCCCACGAAAGCCTTTTGTTCGTTATCATAAGTATCATGCTCATCTCCGGGGGCCGCAAAATTCAGGAGCAGCACACCCTCTTCCTCCGCTTGTTATGTGATCAGCATCCTACACAACGAAATTTATAAACGTCACAAAAAGCGTCCTCTTATTTGAAAACTGGGCGTCTCCTGAAAATACATGAAAACGCCATTTGTGGTTATGACGCCGGCAATGACAGCCTTTGATAGGGGGACGCAGAAAAGTAAATGAAAAATGTAGGCTTCCGTAGAGAGTACAGTAGGGTAGGCTGAAACTTGAACAAATTTAGTCGAATCCCGATATTTTCGACACCCATTATTTTTGAGTAAAACTACTTAGATGTCAAAGAAGATGAACGTTTCCGCTATCAAACAAGCTAAGAACGAAGCCGAACAATAAAGGAACAGGGGAGAAACAGCCACTTTAGTATAGAGGTCCAGAAAAGGCTCAATGCGGAAAACGTAGGCTCAAAACTTGAACAAAAATCTTCAAATAAACGCTGTCATTAAATGTTTTGGTATACCAAATGTGACAGGTAGTGTCATTTTATTTTGAATAATGTCTTCAAAGAAGCCTGGCTTGCGCGGACATCTTCCACAACCGTCAAAAAGCAAAGTAGAACCCGTGTGTTGCATGAATCTCCGAGTTTTATAATCGCAAACGGCGCTATTGTCATGATAACGCTGACTTTCTCTTCGTTGTCAGTGATCATGTGTTGCACATCCCTCCCCAGCTTTCAAGAGTGCGTTGCCTCTCCGAAACCAGCATAGGATCAAAACTTGAACACCGTCGCAAAGAAATTTTCGCCGCAGATGCACTGAAAATTGTTGATTTTGGGTGTTCAACTACGAGCCCGCTTTGTTCAACTATGACCCTGCCCTATTGTATCATCCCAGCAGGCAGAGCGCACTGACAAATTCAATAGCAAATTGACAAGAAGCAGACGAAACACAACACAACGGACAGACGCGGAGAACCAAGCTTAGACACAGTAATGTATTTAGACACAAAAAAAGAACAGATATATGTATTGATAGAAGATATGATATGAGTCTCAACACAAAGATCAAAAGAAGCACTCAGTCTCCAGATAAAGATATTGCTATTCCTTCTCTGTGTCGCACGATGACTCTAACCACGACAACGCCTTCCAAGATCGTGAACTTTGAAAAAGCATACACTGTAAATGGCGCAAGCGATATTGTTTTCCGTATAGTTCAAATCACGCAAAGCTCTCTTTTTTTACGCCCATCCCGATAGATCCAGAGCTGACGCTGACTCTGAATGCTAATGTCGTAAATGCCGCAAGGCTTGAGGATGAGCTTGCGAGGAAGGTGATTGAAACGACGCTTCTCTTTCTTGGTCGCTACACGGAGATATGACGCTCGCGACACGCGTCCGGAGGCTCAACTGCCGAAGGTTTTATATGTAGGACCGGGTCTAAGACTTCTTCCAAACGTTCCTCCGGATCCACCTCAAATGAATATTCACTCGACAAAACGATAGACCTTGGCACTTTATGAGAGAGACAGACAAAATCAGTAGTCACACAAGATGCCAGAAGAGCAGTAGTAGATACCTTACTCTTGAAAGATTGCTTCACGGCCGTAGGTAGATGACAACCTTACGCCGTATCACACAGATTGTCTAGGAACAACAGCTGCAAAGCCACACTATGTGAGGGACGGAATCGCAGAAGCAACCAGGCAAAAGGGACAACCAAGCAATCAAAGAATCCACCAATGCAAGAAAGACGAGCAGGCCGACAAGATAAAATATTCAGCCCACTGTAGAATGTGAACGAATACCAATGGTAATGAAGGAAGTCGAACTAGACTGTTATAGAAGAAAAGGTAGAATATGAACGAAAGAAACCGACGGGCTTGACGAATCCGACGAGAAATGGTAGAACAACATGTAGTGCAATGGAAAAACCCACAACACATCGAGAAGTTCGGAATCTCGTCCTCTGTCGAGGTAACTGGGCGGCAGAGCCTCTCCAGGTTGACACGGCGATTCCGGGGTGTAAGTTCGGGGTCAGCTTTCACGACAAGCGTAGGAGAGTTAGAAGGTGCACTTCGTAGACGGTTGTGGGCCATGAATGTGTATATAAGGTTCCTCCTGCGGAGGAGGACAACCCGCTTGGCGGAGAGTGCGAGGAGCCAATAGGGCAACGAGCACCGGAGGAAATCCTCGAAACCAACCCAATAAATGGGGAGAGAACAACCACACGAAGTGGAAATATAACAAGAAACAGAAGCCTCGAAGGTAACGGAGAACGATCACGAGATATCGGTAAATAACAATATACAGGGGAGAGCACACGGTGTATACCGGGAAAACGGCGAGATTACGAACAGTGACTATGGACGGGCCAAGGGTGATGATAGTCCGGACACCGGGTCGCACACACTCCGTAGGAGGTGAACGACACGGCCAAGGCGGAAGCTACCAGAGCAATACCAACTATGGTTGAGTCGGGAACCCCTTGGTTGGGGAGGTTTATTTGGTGGCGGTGGCCCATGGCCGAGCCACTATATACTACAGTGAGCTCCCTACAATAGGTCTAAAATATCTAAATAATTATCTAAAGTACCAGCAATGCTGTGCCAACCATCCGGTGCAACCGTGATACACGTGGACTACTCACTCCCGTATTGGGGCTGCGCTGCACGCACACGCGTACACACCATCCACCAAGCACACCCGAGAGGGGGTTGACCATCCGCCTCTAGCGGCATAATATACAGCACCGTGCAAGCGGGAAAAATTCCTAAGTAGGTGAAAACGGCCCTGAGAGGGATTGCACTTCACAACAATGGAAACGATACTAGTAGTACCACACGGTCGAACAGAAACAAAACCAATCACACAAACGATAACCATACAAATAGAGTATCCACACAATAGAGTCGGTCCTCTACATAGAGAGCGAGGATCTACGGAGGGGAAAGAGACGGCGCGCCTGCACAAAACTAGTCCAAAATGGACAGTGTAGGCACTAGCACAACCACGCAAGACAAGCCCAGGTAGGCAGCGTAGTTGGCAGAGAGTGGCGGGAGGCCAAGCCGCCAAGGGAGGAGATAGAGTAGTTGCGGGGAGGGAAGAGAAAGGGAAGACGACAAAGGGGAGCAAGACAGAGTTTGCTGTGGTTGAGGTGGGGGGGAGGTCGTCGAGGGGAAGTGGTCTGGCCGGAGTTGAGTCGGAGGCGACTGCTCCGGCCCTTTTATGCACAACCGCACCGTCAATTCCTGGCTGGAATCGACGGTGAGGCCGGCTCGGCCAATAGGTACAGCATATCTACCAAGCTAGCCAATAGAATGCTTAGCTGGTAAATATTTCTGCACGTGTATCTGCGCAGGACGCAGTTGCGGAATGTCATACAAATACGTGGCATTCCCGTGTATGTACGCAGAACGCAACTGCGTAGCATCACCGAATTTGCCGGGTGGCTAATGAACAGGGTCGGTGCCCATCGTCGGGGTCGTCTTGGCCACTTGGAGGGGTTTTAGTAGACAAAATGCGGCCGCCAGGCTCGCTACTGCGAGCCTCCTGGCGGCATGGGGGTCCAATTTCTAGCAGAAATAGTGTAGCAGAATAATGCAGTAAATCTAGATTTCTATTTTACTCTGCAGGATAAATCGAAATAAAGTTTTATAGTTTTTCTGTGGAGAAACTTGTGTGCGCGTGCGCACTGCGCGCGTGACTCCAGCGTCAAAATACAAAAACACCCTCTGTTCGCACTCAAATCGTCACCATAAGTGAACTTTCCGTGACATGCGTCATCCATTTCGCTCGACGTGCGAAGACGTACGAAGCAATTGATGCCCTGCAGGTCGGATGAATGGACGATCATTTGATAGCATTTTGAATAAATCGCCACTCAAAATGTGCTTACAGCGATTTTGAATGCATCCAATATTTTCAATGCTTACATCATTCATACCGTCCAAGCCATTTGAGTGCGTACAATTAAGCGGCATTCAAAGTAATGAGTGCATTCAAAATGCTCTAAATCATTCCATTCAAAAAAAAAATCATTCAAAACTGACACAATTTAATAGAGTTGAATCATATTTGAATGCTTAGACATCCAACATTTTGAATTTTTGAACGGTCAACACGATTCAAACCGTTCACTTCATGTACTGCACACTGGTGTAAAGATTTGAAGATCTAACGAGAGGTAGGGAGCAGATGAATTGTGCATTCATAATGCCGACCGTACCTATCAGTGTGCGCGTATTTATGGCGACCCAGTCGCTACTCGGCACAACTCGTTCTGGCATTGTCTATTTCTCGTTACGAGAAATTCCCCCAAGCTCAGGGCGGTGACATCTTCAAATTTTGCGCGAACCTAGAGTAATCACCGAAAACACACAACCAACCAACCCGGGTGCCTCAGGCTTACCTTCGAGTAGCGACCATGCTGCTCATCTTCTTAGAATTTCCTGGACTACAGGGAAGCCTTCAAGGCAAGACTATGCCGCTGTTGCGAGCGATCTCAATGCTGCAAAGCTGGTCCGGGAAGGCAGTGTTTTTGAGCGGGGCCCTCAGGTACCCAAAACCCACTTCGGGTACATTAAGCAACCCGCGGACGCGTTCTTGAACGATTTGAAGGCCAAAGACCGGCGATCTGCGAAGGAGTGGGAGTATCTTAGCGCAGTTGGCGTATGGACCGAAACAGGATTGGCTGCTTTGTCTCTCGTACGGACTGGTACTGGAAGCGTCGAGGACTTTGGACGCATGCTCTCGCTGGCAGAGGATTCCTTTAAGGCCGCTTTAGAGGTTTTGTCTATGCGAGCACTGTACTTTCGCGATATCACAGAGCAGGGTTTGGAGATCGCACGACAGATGTCCTTTCGTGTTGAACAGGGACACGACGCCGTTTTCTCTAACTCGTACCGAAGTGCGCTCGAAGCCCTTAGCACCAAACTGGAGATTGAGGCCGCTAAGCAGCTTGCGAAAGCAAGACTCGAGAAGGCGAAGAAAGGAAAGGGCGGCAATAGTGCCGCACAGCCTGAAAAATGTTACTAAAGAGTGCCGCCGCAGAGTGCTCAGGAGAGGAATCTCTGTGGCGAAAGACATCCCAAAAGGCCGCTGCACGGCGGTCCATTGGGGCCTCGGAGTTCATGGTAAGGGCAATACAGTTTGGAGTCCGCGATATGCCGACCAAGCCGTTCGTCCAAGGCCCCGAACTTGGAGACATTCTCCAAACAGAGGAGGACAAGGCTTTCGCTTTGGCCGACCTCAAGGATGGAATCCAAACTGGAGTTTACGAGGAAGTGCAACCAGGCTACGCCAAGTCTTTTTTGGATCGCGGCTGCATGATATCTTCGGCTTTAACTACGAGGGCAGGCGAAGGCGATGGGAGGAAAGGGCGCTTTGTAGTCAACTTTCACAGGCAGAGTATGCACTGGAAGAAAGAAACTGTGCGTATGGAAACACTTCCAGCGTTTGCACTGGAACTGAAGCAGAACGACGTGCTCATGTCTTGGGACGTGAAGGGAGGGTATCGCTATATGTACCTCCACCCAGACATCCGGGATTACTTTCTCTTCCGATATGCCGGAAGGTATTTCCGCTGCATCGCTCTGCCCTTCGGATGGGGCAGTTCAACCCTATAGTTTACGAAGATGATGCGCGTTATGGCGCGCCACATTCGGAGCATATTGGGTTAACGCGTTCTCCCGTATATCGACGACTTTCTTCTGGCGCCTTCCCAGTCAAGCAGATCAGCTACACTGACGGATTTCGCAGTCGCACAGAAGGTCCTCAGTGCCCTCCTCGAAAAACTCGGCATCGTTCGGCACCCCACGAAGGGATGCTGACATGGCTCTATCCTCGTGGACCACCTTGGCATGCGCATCGACACGAAACAGATGAAGATTTACATCACGGACGAAAACGTCCGTCGTGTACAGTCTATGGCGAAGAAAATCTTGCTGCTTGCCCAACGCGACAGGAGGCTCGTTTCCACGGCCCTGTTGCGCAGCTTCTGCTGCGCATGCGTGGAGTTCTCTCTGGCGGTACCGCTCGTACGTTTCTACACACGCTCAATCTATTGCGACATGGGTGCCACCACACGAGAGCAAAAGGAACGAGTCCAAGTCAATCAACAGAAAAAGCGGACGGGTGGCCAGTATCAGAGCTACACCTCGAGTGTGCCGCGCACGCGCCTCTCGCGTCAGTCGCTACGCGACTTGCGCTATTAGCGGGCAATGACGCGCAGGGGCGGCAGGGACATGCATCGGGTCAAGAACGACCTGTGTATGCACGCAGATGCAGCAGATATCGGGTACGGTGGAACCCTCGGACACAATATGGCCCTTGGCTCGCCGGGTTTGTGGGAGGGCCAAGGGTTCTGGACGGGAGAAGATCGAGCGATGTGGATCACTGTCCGAGAGCTTCGAGCGGTCCGCCTACTGCAACAGTGACACTTCGCAGCGTACGTGTCGAGACCGGACGTGCGCACGATTTTGCTGCACGAGGAAAATCAAGCCGTGGTGTCGGTTCTCAACGCTATGGTAGCAGCCTCGCCGGCGATGATGACTGAACTACGCAAGCTCCGCGCCCTGCTACAGGCCCTTAGAGTACGTCTGGATTCTCGCTGGATACCGACAGCCGTCAACTTGTTCGCCGACCGTTTGTCTCGGACTGGGAATCCGGGGAATATCAGAGCTACGGACGAGTTCATCGGATCGATCCGGCGCGAGTACGGCTTCGACGAGGTAGCGTTTCGCCTGCGTCGGCTCAACGAGCCCTATGAAGCCCGTCGCATGTACCTCTCGGAGGAGCTTCATCGTCAGTGGTTGGACGGCCGAGCGAGGTTGTGGGCCCCACCGTTCGATCTACTGCCGCTGGTAGTGCGGAAGGTGCAAGCGGAACGAGCGAAGGGAGTTCTGTTCACGCCGAAATGGCCCACGCAAGCCTGTTTCGCGCGCTTGTTCAGGTAGAGTTCCCGGATGGTTTACCTCGACGCTCACGAGGCGCAAGACGGGCTGTATCAGCCTTCCGGCAAACCAACGAATCCAGGCTGGGGGCTCGTTCTCGCCATCAAAAACTGACTGAAGCGTGGAAATCTGGTATCTCGACAACCGTGCTGGTCCGTGCTGGTGCTGGCCGGGCAAAAGGAGGCGCATAAGAGGCCGCGAGACTGCTGGCGGACTTTGGGTGGTCGGAGTCAACGTGGAAAACCCGTGTTTCCCAATTAACGAGATGGTTGCGCTTCTGCGATGAAGAAGACCGACTCCCTATGCCGGCTAATGAGGGCGACATTATGGCACACATTGGTTATCTCTCGTTAGAAGGCCGGATTGGAGCCTCCTCCCTGCAACAGTACCTTTCAGCGGTGTCGAAATATCACACTGTGCATCACGTGCCGTCCCCTACGGGCACTCCTCTGGTCCGCGCACTGATGATGGCTTACAAAAAACGTGAGCAAGCCACGTCACCGGATGAGTCAACCCGAGTTGGATTGTCGGCAGACCTAGTGCGGCGCGTTTTGGACTACGGTTTGCGCTCAATGAACCGCAAGGATACATTGGCTTGCACGATGGTATTGTTCGCCATCGTTTTTCAGGTGCGATCTGTTTCAGTGGAAGCTATGAGGCCAACAGATATAACGTGGCGAGAGGATTCCGTGGCTGTCCACTTTGTACGCCGTAAGAACAGCGCAGCACCCATACGACGGAGACCACTACTCCTCCATCTGCCGAACTGGCGAGCATGGGATTCCACCACGTCTCCAATTGCGCTGCTTCGGAAGTGGTCTAATATAAGACCGTTATCGGAATTTTTCTTTCAATGGGAGCTTACATCAATGCCTCTCAGTCTGGCTGTGGATACCGTGATACGGCGCCTTGATATACAGCCCCCACCTCGCTTTCATTATGGCTCCCACAGCCTACGAATTGGCGGATTTAACGAGCTGCTATGTTTGCAGTTCTCGCGCATATCGATCATGCAACGAATGGATTGGAGCTCTGAGAACATGTTTTCGGTCCGTTACGATTCACGGATTTCAGTCACCTCCTCCTCTCATTTGTTTTTTGGGCATATGCGCCCGACCGCATAGCCCACCTCCAACTTATTTTGGATCTTTACGTTACTGTAAACTGGTGTATAGATTTGAAGATCTAACGAGAGGTAGGGAGAAGATGAATTGCGCATTCATAATGCCAACCGTGCCAATGAGTGTGCGCGTATTTAAGGCGACCCAGTCGCTACTCGGCACAACTCGTTCTGGCTATGTCTATTTCTCGTTCCGGCCCAGCCCCGTGTTCCGCCCTTATTATCAACATTTCTTTCTTTCTCGTTATTTTTAGGTAGACTTCCCTGCTTAGAAGTCTTTGCCTACTGGGAAGCAATACTTCTCGCAGACTTCTTTGGTATCAATGATTGGGTAAACGTAATTTGATCTTCTTGCTCCAATGATAATAGAATTTAGGTAGAACAATCTCTCTTCTAAATCCGTCACGATCCTGTGTTCTGTGTATTAAGATTTAGCTCACCATGTCTCAAGATCTTCGATTGGTAAACACGGCTTCTCATCAAAACAGAAGCAGACTATTACAATACGAAGCACCATCAAACGCGAACACAATTCCTTTTCCACCTGCAAGAACCAAAAGGTCCATAATGTATGACACTCGTGTTGTCGTACAGTTTACGAATAATGAAAATGAAAGGTATTGGTATTGCTTAATGGGACTCTGTTCTGGAAAGATCAAAGTTGAGAAAAGCAACAGCAATATAACGGATAACCTCAAAACCTGGCACGGCATCGTTTTCAAACGCAGTCAGCATTTGATGCAGTCAAAGCTCGAGAAAACGAGTACTGTATCCCGACAGAGAGCTGCTTTTCTTCAAACTGATCCAACAAGGTATCATGAACTGAACTGTGCGCGACTAATACTCGACAGGTCTTTACCGTATTCAGTAGTAGAATGTGAAGCATTTCGTCATTTCGTGTCAATTTTGGATCACAGTAAAGAAATGAATCCCTGTATAACCTCGAAGGGTGTGCAGAAAATATTGCTGGAGATGTATAATTGTATTGCAATGGGAAAACCCAGGAACACACCAAGAAGTTCGGGATCTCGCCGTCCCTGATGGTAGCGAGCTGGGAGAGCCTCTCCAGGTTGACACGGCGAAGCCGGGGTGTAATTCTGGGGTCAGCATTCACGACTAGCGTCGGAGAGTTACGACGTGTACGTCGTAGACAGTTGCGGGCCACGAATGTGGGAATAAGATCCCTCCTACGGAGAATGACAAACCGTATAGCGGAGGGTGCGAGGAGCCAATAGGGCAACGAGCACCGGAGAAAATCCGCGAAAAACCACTCGAAGATGGGGAAAGAACAACCACAGCCAGAGGGAATGTAACAAGAAATGCTAGCCTCGAGGGCACGGGGAACGGTCACGAGATATCCGTAAAAAACCCTATACAGGGGCAAGAACACGGTATATACAGGGAAAACAGCCGGCGATGAACGGTAGAATTGGACGGTGTCTCTAAACGAGCCAAGGGCGGTGATAGTCGGTACACTACGGGTGCGCACACTCCGCGGGGAGGTTAACGACACGCCGAGGCGGAAAGCTATCTGAGCGAAGACATGACTTAGTCGGGAACCCCTTGGTTGGGGAGGTTTACTTGAGTTTCAAGGCCTCTGGCCGTGACACTATATAGTAGCTCTACCTCCCTATAGTGTAGGTAAAATAAACTAAATAGTTTTAGGAAATCTACCAGCAATGTTGTGCCAACCACCATCCTGATAATTACCGTGTCACACGTGTTCCGTCAACCTGTCACCACTGCCACGGCCCGTGTTCTCCACGCGGCCGGTGGGACGCAAGTGATGCAGTTAATACATCCGGTAATAGCGGTAGTACTCATACTTTCCTTGAAAGAGTGAACCTCGCGTAAATGACTAAGTCGGTAAAAACACCTCTAAGAGGGGTTGCACTGCAATACTGCTTCTACCATGAAGATAGCCAATGAAATGCGCAGACTTTTCCACAAGAGTCTCGTGCCATGCCTACATGTTAATGTAGATCTCTGGACATCAAGGGCATTTGGAGACAAGTTTTTTGGTTTGAGAGTTTTTTACGTTTACGATGACTGGTTTTTAAAATCTGTGCAACTTGAACTGCGCCATTTTCGACAAGATCAGTCACTGATGAGCAGCACACAAATATCCTCCGTCCTCTACATATGGTTGCAAAAGATCATTTCTGAATTTAAAATCGATCCTCAATCGGTAATGAGTTCCACATCAGATAGTGGTTCTGTTGTAAAACGTTTATGCTCTGTTATATTATCGGGCTCCTGGGATTGGTGCTTGCCGCATTTGCTGCACTGCGTACTGGTGGAATGCTTGGAACAGCGTTGAGCTCCAATAAAGTCGGTAATATTGGTGCACGGAGTCTTTTGGAAGACGTGAAGTCTGTAATTGAACACATTCACAAGAGCAAAACGATGGGCTCTCTTTTTGAAGATTTGCAGGAAAGGGAAGGGCGGAGACCATTGAAGTTATTGCATAATGTTTTGCACCGTTGGCTTTCGACTGTTCGCATGCTAGAGAGATTTCTTTCCCTCTGGGATACACTGCTGAAACATTATGAGCGCCATGACGGAACTATCTTTGCAGTGGCTCATGACCATAAAGTCCTACTAAAATTGTTCTCTCTCATGTCGCCGGTGTCCGAAATAATCGTCCTGGCCCAATCCATGACGCATCCTTCCTCAATCGAATCGTTCCTTGCGCTGTGTCGTGTTCGCGCCAATCTACTTCGACCAGATGCGGTTCTGCCGATTTTCGATCATGCATCAAGGGAATACAAAGGAACACGCAAGATTCAAAGAGTTTCCGAGAGCAGCGCCCTCAGCGAGCTGACAAAGAAGACAAAAGATTTGTTGCGGGAGGCATTGGACAAGCGCTTCTTCAACGGATACCATGGCACTCGGCGCTCCCTAATGATTGACGTCGCCATCTTTTTCCACCCATGCTACAGAAAACTCTCAGTCCTGAACCACATTCTCCCTCTCGAAGAAGTCGAACAGCGACGGAAAGACGCGACGAACGCTGTACTCGACTGGAGGGTTTTGGCTCTTACGAAGATGAGAGAGAATATCTCCACAAGCGCTTTGAACGATGTCGCCTTGATCCCTACGAACTCAAACACAGTGACAGGCCCAGCCAGTACAGAGCGCGTATGGAATTGTGAGGAGTTTGAAGAGGTGAATCCCAGCCCCTCAGCCACCACTCCTACCCTGGATGAACGCGTGACGGCAGAGATTAATCTGTATTTGGAGTCAAAGCAAATCCCCTCGTCGCAACTGAATTCGCATAACTTATTATCTTGGTGGAAGAGCCGCCAATCCAGATACTCTGCCTTGTTTGTTGTTGCGAAGTCAGTACTTGGTCGTCCCGCTTCATCGGCGCAAATAGAACGGGATTTTGGTTCAGCCAGGGCGTCGCTGTCTAACAAGCGCAGTTGAATCGATAGCGCGTTCGTCGACATTTTGTTGTTCTTGCATTGCAATATGAATGATCTCCCTGCTTTTATACCTGCGTTAGGCACTGACTCGCGTGAGAAAATACCAAAGCGGATGACAGCCGCTGACGATCTTGCGTCCAACTTGCTTGACAGTGCCATGAGCCACTCCGTGATTCGAGAACTCACGGAAATACCCGAATTTGACTTCTTTACCGTCCCCGAAGAGTCTTAGATTTCCTACCATTGTTGTGGAAGAGACCTGCATCGCCCTAATGCAAACGATAAACAATGTCTTTCCGACTAATTGGCTCCTGATCTGGCGGTATTCTTTCGCCTACTTCATCGAGTGCGCTGTCCAGCGGATTCGAAGTCAGAAATCTCAGCTGTTGCGCGCCAAACAGCAGCTGGCGTCTCTCCAAAACCCGCCTCTGCGTGCCCTTCGCTGTGGTGGGTCGGAGCAGACCACACCTTTTCAACACTATCTCTTCGTCAGTCCTGACCCCTTCATGACCCTCACTGCCACCAGGACCGCCAACTCCACCCGTGGAAAGGCATATTCAGTTCTGGTTTTTCTACGGCCGGAACCTCAACACCCCAAACCCCTTCAGTAGTTCTAATTTTCACGGCGAGGCCTGGGAACCCCAAACAGTGAATTTACTCCTACGTCTGCGGTGCCCCTTTCTCCACACCCGCAGCCACAACATTGGCCACTGTTCCATGCCAGCCTTGCGATCCATGTTGCCGCCAGTACCCTTTTCGGTACACTGATAGCCGCGTTTGGAATTGCGTGGAGCCTATCCAGCATATTCTTCTCCTCCGTCGTGCGCGGTACGGCCATGTCCGTTCGCATTTCTCTTAGCTCCGTGCAGTATACATACGCCCCGACGCAGCGTCAGACGTTGACGCCAAACTCTTAGACGCAAAAACCCCGCAGGCATCGCATGCAAGACGTCGCGCTTGCGGCGATTGCCGCAGACGCTTTCTTTCGCCGTGTGCAGTTGGTCTGCTCCGTTTGAACGGGTAGTGTCTCGCGCACAAGACGTAGCACTCGCAGCGACTGCCGCAAGCGCTTTCTTGCGCCCTCTGCGGTTGGTGTGCTTCGTTCGAACCCGCACTGGCAGCGCTTGCTACTTGTAGCTGTAAGTTGATCTCGCAAGCCTCACAGACCTGTGCAGCCCATAGAATTACATATTGCGCATTCGTTTTTTTTTTCAAAAACATCTATGACATTCAAATGACACTGAGCTACACGCGTTCAAATGCGGAGCAGTCATTCTTCTTCAGATGAAGAAGGCATTTGAAGTAGTAGAATGCAATTGAATAGCATGATTCAGCATCCATTCTAATAGTCACCGCCATGCAAATGGTCATGCCCGATGGCATTCAATGAAAGAAATGCAGTCAAAATGACATTCATCTTACCTGAGAGTTGATACCCGCGCTCAAACGCCTTTTCTGAAGTGCATATCTCTCCGGAACTGCATAGATTCCACCACACCATTCAAATCCTCCCGCTCTTATCTTCTCTCCGGAGCGAAACGAAACACCAGCGCGGTAGAAAAAGAGCGCCTTCCGCAACAGAGCTTCACAAAACGGTGCGTTTCTCCTCTCCATGTTTCTTCTCTCATCTACAGTTCTTCTGACCAGATTTCTACCCAATTCAATGTCGACTGGAGCCAACGCCAATTCGAACTGCGGATCCACAGCTGCTAAAGAGCTTCAAACTACGACAAACGAAGTCCAGTTCGTACCAACATCAATACACGGAACGTCGCGGCGTCGACTCCTGTCCCAACTAAATCTGCTCCAGACGGTGCACCTTCGGGTACACCACAAAGCAACAAGCGAAACGCTCCTCCGTCTACAAACCCAGGCAACGCTTAACGAGCTAAAAAGCAGAAGCAAAGAAAGACCCGTGGTTTCAGTTTCCCGCGCAGAGAACCCAGGCGGAAAAAGCGTTTGGTACGTTTTCATTGAGTTTTCAACGAGATCTTGATATGATTCCAACCATTGTCACTTTCATTGGCTTCTATTGAAATTATAATGAGGAATGCACTCTCAAAAAATTAACAATTTCAGGTGCATTGGAAATGCATTGCAAATCCATGAAAAAGTGCTGAGATGAAAATTTGAAATCTCATTGGGAAGACAATGAAAAACGTTTCCGCCTGGGGAAGTAGACTGTCTCTTAGACATTCTCGAACACTTTTTGCCGATCGGACCAGTTGAATGGGACATCGCCACGACACATCATGGCGATGCCTTCCCATCTTATCGCCGCAGTTCGGATTCATTGCGCCGCAAATATGCTAGCCTCTACAGGACGAAGGTGCCCACAGGCGATCCATATTGCCCACCGGAGGTCCAGAGAGCTAAGAATAATTAACGAGGAAGTCAAGAAGAAGGCCGACATCGGCAATGCAGACGACGACATTGGCATAGATTTGGTCGGCAACGATGATGCTGAGCCAGCGATGGATGTTGAGGAGGATTTCTGGGAGGAAAACGAGGAAGAAGAAGTCGTGGAAGTTGAAGGACCGACGTTGGTCCGTAATGCTCTAGGAGATGGAAATGCAGTACTGGGTAGTCGACGTTTGCTTCAAGAAAGCAGGAAGAAGCACGATGACAACGGCGACTTGGTCACGCTATACAAGCTTTCAATTCTTGAGGAACAGAAAGAACGAAAGAGCAACGCAAGCGCGAGGAGCTACGCATATATCGGGAACGAGAGAGGGAAGAGCGAGAAGCTTTACGTTTCGAGTGCTTGATGAACATGATGATGGTCGTATTGGGGGCCAGTCGAAAAGGCAATGGTGGTAGTGGTCAAGGTCTTTTTCAGGATGGTGAAAATTGAGAAAACCACGAATTGGCATTTGAAGTCAATTCCTGCTTGAACACCGTCGTAATCTGATTCAACCCTACGAGGCGGGTTCGAACGTTGAACAACAGAACCAATGAGGTCAAGAACATCCTCCGCTCTCCATAAAGTTCGTACCGCATTCGGTCATGAACTCGAGGAAATCTCGATTGAAAGCCTCGCATTCCCCATTCAGCGCTTTGCCGCAACGACGTGGCTTGTCTACCGCGCTCCAGTTCGACAGCGTTAGCAGCTGTCACCGTTATGTTAGGGCTGCTCTTTAGTAAGAAAGGATAACGCGATCTCGAGAAAGCCGAGTCGATGACGCATCTATCTCCCCATTGTTCATGCGCGACTTCAAGTTTCTGGTACACACCTGATTTAAATGCAACGTCTGAGTCGTGCATCGACCCTGGCGCGTTTAATCCGCATGCAATGATAACCCCTGTGTGACTGAAGGTCAAGATGTTAGTCACGTAATGATCATGGGTCCACCCGTTGTAAAACATGCTCTGCACCACTTCATCGCCACATTTCTGGAGTCGCAGTTTGACTCCGTCAGCAAAGCAGTAGACGTTTTCCAGCAAAGGGTAGTTTGCGCTGATAAGCGACATCGCGAATTGAGCCTCTGTCTCTGCCAGCATTTGTACTGCCGCCTTGCCGTCCTTCGTCATACCATAGAAGAACAATAATCGCGCCAATCTTATGTACAACGAGCAAACACTTGCCGTACACCCAAAGATTAAAGTCAGATTCGTCAAGGAACCTCGGGTTCTAGTATGAGCAAGAAACAGGCCCAATGAAGTTGTGGCATACATATGTCGCGGTCTGCCTCGTTTTGTCGCAGATCGCAGTCTGACGTAGCCGCATTCGGTGTATGGCGTAAAGCGGTCGTAGTACGGCTTAATCTTCTGCAGCACGTAATTGAAGCTGCTATGGTTTAGGCCTGTGAGCTTATTCAAAGAAGACTCGCAGCCACTTCCGTGAAAAAAGAAAAAGAGCGATTGCCATGGAAATCTTAAAGCGGTTCTCATGATTTTGCCTTGCCTGACGCGCTGTTCATTAGTACTAAGAGCGGTACGCAGGGGACCTTGAGGGCTCTAGCAGCAGAGCAGGAAGACAAGGCGTCATCGGAAAGCAGATGGAGACAGAAATTATGCGGTAGTGATGGTTTGGTGAATGAAGAACGTTGCGGATAAAAGAGCCTGCATACTCTCTGTGAAAGTTTGGGGGTTGATAATGCAGGACGTGAGCCGGCGAATTTCAGGACGTCTCATGAAGCGCGAACACTCATTCGCTCTAAAAAGAGCGTTTGCGGTTTTATTTTCAGGAGACGGCGACTATTACGCCCAGTGGGGGTCTCCTGAAGGCACAAAATAGAACATGGAGCAAAACTTGACTTAACGTGATAGCCATGCGCCCCATAGGTGAGCTGTTCTGAGCACTCTGGGTCAGGGTGATTATTGGAGAAATTGGGAGAATCACCCTGCCCTGCGTGAGCTCACTCTATTGTAGCGTGAACGTCACGCTGATTTCAAAAGAAAAAGTTGGTCACGATGGACCGTGGGTGTTGAATGCAGCCACTACGCTGTGGTGGCAACAGCACAAAAGCCCACGCAATGGCCTTTAGTAGTACGGCGCGTTGCGTGGGTGCCAGCTGTAAATAACGCCGGCCGTCGCACTCGACGCCGGTTGCAGTACAATAAATTGTGAGCCGTCGGCCGGGTGTCCATCACCACCGACAAGCTCAGTACGCTCTCTTGAGACTATCTTGCTCAGTTTCTGCATGGTAGCATTCGCTTGGGACACAGCTGTCTCGAGTCTCTGGCTTCTGGCTTCTTCCGTCTTTTCCTGCGCGTTGCACATCTTCCGCTCAATGCGCGCTCGCCCGTCTTCCTCCATTCGCCTCGTGCCGCCTACAACTGTACAGTCCAATATTGAGAAGGGTGGTTGCAGTTCATCTGTCTCCAAGCCTTCTCAGAGTGCATCCATCCGGCACTCTTGGAACATATCTTGGGCTGGCTCTGCGCGCGCGTTCTCTACGCTTCGTGTACAGCTGTGCTACTGATACTTGCTGAACTTCCGCTTTTGGTCTACGCTTGTTGAGAGTCCCCGTACCTGAAGGTCCGTGTTTGGCTTTCCAGAAATTAGTATCACAACGTAAACTGTGTTATAACCACAGCGCGCCCAAACGAACCAGGATCCCACACTCAATACTCAAAATACCTATTCTGGTCTCCGGCTTCGACACGCGATACGTTTATATTGCGAATAGCGTGCGCATGGTCAAGAAGAAAGCCCCGGCCGGTAGTGGTGGGAAGCTGCATCACGATCAAGGACGGTCTGTTTGAAGCTGCACGGACTTGTCGTACAGGCACTAAGCTCTCCCCATGAACATCGAAAATGCCCGAAATATGGGCGAAATGTAACCAAAATGTGGCCTTTTAAGTCCAAAATTTGTGAGAATGAATAACTAGTTCGGATAAACACTTTTGCTTTTCGAGTCTATGGCCCGAAATGTGGCCAACAGATGGCCGAAATATGGCTAAAGTTCTGAAAAAGGTATGAATATCTTTGCGAGTTATACGTTCTCACAAATTTTCGACTTAAACGCCCACATGTCGGTTACATCTCAGCCATATTTCGGCCATTTTCGATGTTCATAGGACTCTATTCGGATTGGTTATAGTGCAACGATAACGACCTTCTCAACTGGTAGAGGACCAGGTGAAGATTCTGAAGAAGTTGAAGAAGAAGCTAAAGAAGAAGTTGAAGAAGAAGCTGAAGAAGAAGTTGAAGAAGAAGTCTGACATTTATTTCTTGTTTGTTTTACACAGATTACGTCTTCGCAATTGCTCATTGTGCGTCATTAAGCTTAGGTGATTCCGTCTCAATCCCATTATCGAAAAAATGGCAAGCTCTCTAGAACACTTTAGAAATCTGCCCACACTCAAGGTAGCAGGCGATTACATCCATTGGCGTCGCCGACTACACGCTTTCTTCCGACGGGAAGATGCTTTCCTCGAAGGACTAGGGGAACGACCGGAACACTTCAACCCCAATACTCGAACGCATCGGTCTTGGTTTGAGAAGTCCATGGAAGCCAAAAGCACAATCGTTCTGTACCTTGGTGACTAGCCGCTGTCAATGGTCCGTTCATGTATTGATGATGACGAAAAGTCAGCAAAAGATCTCTGGGATGACCTTGCCCGCATCTATACCATCTCGAACACCCACGCTGTACAAAATATATATCACAGGCTGGACTCCTTAGTCTACAAGAAATCCGACGAATGGGACAAACATCTATCCAAGTTTCTGGAGATCCTTGGGGAATTGGCTACATATGACGAAGAACTTAGTGAAAAGGAGAATGTCTTCAAACTACTCCGTAGTCTTCCCCACTCATTCGCTCATTCGGCAATGATCACAAACGTTACCGATATTCGACTTGATTCTATTTTGAACGCGGTTCAAGCTGAAATAGCCCTGCGAAAGAACCTCAATAATCCTACACAGCCTTCTTCTGTATTGGCTCCAAAAGCAAACACCGCCACTGGAAAAGGGAGACGAAGGAGCAAGAAGAAACAAAACCTACAGAGCAACATCAATAAGAACGACATCTGCTATTACTGTGGTCGACATGGTCATTTTGCACAGGACGGTTAGAAGCGTAAACGACACTAACAAAACTCACATCACCATAACAAAGGCTACAGCTAAGATTACTACAACCACAACGATGACCAGAAAGGCAACAGAAGGCGACATCGGCACCAGAACTACGGCAATGGACGGCAAAATCATGACCACAGTGGGCGCGAACATGGTGAACGAAGGACGGACTGGAAAACCGCCCGCTTTGCACAAAGGAGGGTAAATAACTTTTCGCGTCACGCGTTTGTTCTGAAAAGACCCGACGACCCTCCTCCACCCACATGCAACATCACATTCAAAAGCAAAGTTGCGGTCTTCTCCGCGCAAAAAGTAGATCAGGCCATTATTGACTGGGGAGCAACTCACCATTTCTTCCACTAAAGGCGATTCTTTGTTCGTTACAAACAGATCGACATCGAAACCGTGCAAGCTGCTTCAGGTACTGCCCGCCTCGTTGAAAAGGGACATGTATGGATTAACTTGAATAATGACATAATCATCGAAGCATACCACGCGCCTGCTTTCGCCTCTAAAATCCTCTCTGCTGGCCTATTATCAGAAGAATTCATGATCGCGTTTACATCTTACATAAAGCCGTTTAACGGCTTTCTCATCATGGACTCCTCGAAGGAGAACAAAATCATTTGGGAAACTCAAATCGATGAGGGCCTATACAAAATGAATGTAGCTGAAAATGGCGATAACGGGAAACAAGTGATGATCATGGATGCAAACAAGACAAAAAGGGAACTTGCGTACGAATGGAATGGCCAAGCAGGCCATCTCCACGCGAAGCGGTATATGGATCTGTCAAGGACATTCGGATCAGTCCCATACTTCCAGCGATCCATCCTTGAGTGACTAACCTGTGTACCGTGCATAACTGGGAAAATGAAACGTGACCTGTCCCGTCGCGTGCTAAGGCCAATTCAGAACCCTTGGAGCTCATCCACATGGACATCTCGGGCAAGATCTCTCCGTCATTATCTGGGGCAACATATACCATGGCCATCCTCGACGACAACACCTCAAAATCAGATTTCTTCTTCCTTAAGGACAAGAGCGAGGTCACACGACATTTGGAGTGGTACAGAAGACGTTCTGCATTAGAGTTAAACAACCTGTTCCGCCTAAAGAACATTCAGTTGGATGGTGCTCGGGAGAACAGGAGTGGTGAACTAGAAGGCTTCTGCTGAGCAAACGGTATCAGTTTGGACTACTCTCCCTCCTTTGCATCCAAAAGCAATGAGGCTGCGGAAGGGTTAACCCAGGAGTATTGGAAACGAACACGTACCCTGCTCTTCGCAAGCAAACTGCCATTCTCATTTTGGGATGAAGCCATGGATCACGCAAACTGGCTAAAGAACCGCGCTCCATCTTCACGCATCGAGGGACGGATTCCAATCTTGGAGTGGAACCCAACTACATCTGTGGACTTTACACACATCCCAAACTTTGGGCAATCCGGCTACGCATTCATCTACCGTTCCAAGACTTTCAAACAAAAGAAGTTCCTCCCCCGCTCTATCTTCGCGTACTTCGTCGCCATGCAGATTGACACCAGCCTACTTCGCGTGTTCGCTCCGGAGAACAACTCCGTACTCACCTTCCGTGCGTTGGAGTTCAAGAAAATTAGTTCTTTCCCTCTCCCAAACCTCTCCACCCTACTCGAAGGAATCACTAGGCAACAACAGGTAGAGGAGGAGTGCGCCCCTGACGATGAATCGGACGAGGCGGAATTGGAGGAACACATCGTCAAAGCTTTAGTTACCGCCTCACACAACCACCCACATACTTGACATTGGACGATCCAGCTGTCCCGAACAGCTTTAAAGAAGCGTGAAGGGACCCCGGATGGTGCGAGGCAATTGATCGGGAATTCAACGCCCTTCAAAACAGGGGAACTTGGCAGCTGGTACCTTTCGAGCCTGGAATGAAGCCCGGTTCCCTTCACATGGGTATTCCGCGAGAAGATGCTACATGGAATTGGTAAGAAGTTCCTAAAGAAAGCCCGCTGTTGTCTTAGAGGGGACATGCAAACCCGTTCTGTGGACTTCGATCCGACAAAAACGTAAGCGCCAGTTGCTTGTCATGAAGCGCCTCGTACCTTCTTGCATTCGCGGCTGCCCGAAATCTCATTCTTGAAGGCCATGACATATCGAACGCACATTTGTATGGAAAGTTGGACCTTCCTATTCTCATGGAGCAGGCAACCGACTCCTCCGGCATTGTAAGAAAACCCGGATATGTATGTGAGCTCCTGAACTCATTGTACGGAGCTGTGCAAGCGAAGAAGATCTGCGGTAGTCTCTTCACGGAAACCGTACTGTCTTGGAATTTTCGGAAATCGGCCCTGAACTCCCGCATTTTCATGTATCGCGAGGATGAAAAGTTTGTGGTTATGGCCGTAATCGTCGACGACTGTGCCTTCGCTGGAAACAACCGAGGCCTCATAGAATCCTTCGAAGGATTGATGTCAAGAATTCTTGGAAAAGATCTCGGCGACTTTTGACCTCAAACTTTACGGTGAACTAAAGCCATTCATTGGCTGGAGTATCCATCGATCACCGTCTGGAAGTAAAGTAACACAATATGGATACTCATTAAAACTCCTCAAGAAGTTTGGAATGCAGCAGGCGAACACTGTAGGAACCCCACTGCCGGAAACTGCAGACATAACTGTTGCAAAGGAAAACCAGAAACTGCTATCGCGGGCAGATCAAGCAACGTACCGCATGGAAATTGGTGGTCTTCCCTACCTAGCGGTTTCAACACGACACGATATATCATTCGCTATTTCGTGTCTTTCACGCTATCTTCACAAGCCCTTCTATCGCCACTTTTTTCTTCTCAAACGAGTTTTTCGATACCTAGTTGGAACTCTGGATTATGGCTTGCACTTTACAGCTGGCTTGGACATTACTCCTGCTTCCGCCAGTGCTTCCGCTGACGCCGGTTGGGGGGATGTTTGGATTCTCGAAAATCAACCACTGGATTTATAATCGCCGTCAACGACGCACCTGTTATGTGGAAGTCGAAAAGGCAGACGGTGACAGCGTTATCTTCGGCAGAGGCCTAGTATATTGCGCTTTCTACATGTGCTAAAAACTGGTTTGGATGAGAAAAATCTTTCTGGGAGTTCGCGCGTATGAAACCCTGGAATGAGGACTTATGGTTCAATGCGACGGAGGTGATGGTCGATAGCAGTGCGGCCATATAACCCACCACCAAACCACACGTGTCTGGGAGAAACAAACACATTGATTTGAAGATGCACCATGTCCGTGATCTCCACGATATGAAGATACTTCTCTTCAAGAAGATACACACGTCAGAACATGGTGTAGATATTCTAACAAAGAGTGTCACTTATGAAGTGATGAAGACGTTGACGAACGTCCTCTTCCTGGACACTTTCCCTCGGGTGTAACCGAGATGACTGAAGTATTTCTAACTACTACTAACCTCTTGCGAAATTTTATGTCATGTTGTTTGTATTCTTTTTAGGATTCTACATTTTGGTATTGTGAACTTTCATTCTTTTGTTTTAGGATGGTATGGTACCTTGCAATTCTTCTCTACGAGGTTTTTCCTGAAGAGTGTTTGAATTTTTCCCACTGGGTTTTGTCACTCACTGAGGTTTTTCGTAGAGTTTACTGGTGCAACGACCTACTATCATGTTAAGCTAAGCCATGTTATGAATAACTGTTTGTACTACTCTCGTCGCGAATTTTGATTGTTATTAATGTGAAAAGCTGTCGCGCACTCCAGTTCTGAAATATGTTTTGAGAGGAAGAGGAAGAAAGTTGAGGTTTCTTCTTTTATCTTCGATGCATTGACTTTGAATGATTTTACTGAGTTATAGACATGACGATTAATACGCGTAAGAACTGCACTCAAAGCGACAAAGCATTAACATCTTGGATTGATTATGTTGTAGCGATGAGAAAGTCTTTTGTGCTAAGGGACGGTGTTGAATGCAGCCACTACGCTGTGGTGGCAACAGCACAAAAGCCCGCGCAATGGCCTTTAGTAGTACGGCGCGTTGCGTGGGTGCCAGCTGTAAATAGCGCCGGCCGTCGTACTCGACGCCGGTTGCAGTACAATAAATTGTGAGCCGTCGGCCGGGTGTCCGTCACCACCGACGAGCTCAGTACGCTCTCTTGAAACTATCTTGCTCAATTTCTGCAATGGCTGAGCTACAGCAACGTCTATTCTCGGCGATCAGGCACGCATCAGAGTTGAGACAGATGCACAATCACACGTGCCGCACTTCAAAAAACTGCCGCGAAAACTCTTCAAAATTGCGCGCGCCGCTCATTGGTCGCTCTCGCATCTCCCAGTCTATGATTGTTGAAAAAATTTAGAAATTAAGCGATGTTTGCAGAAGAATACAATAATTCTCGGCCACGTTCAAAACGCCTTTTCTGCCCTCCTTTGTCAGAAACTTCCAACTCCATACCCAAAACCACGCCATCATTGAATACATCTTCCTGGCGAATTCAAGCATCCGACAACGCGCATCTGCAAATCAGTGTGGAAAACCCCTCCAAAAAGCATATTCGAGGAATACCAACTAATACCACCAGAGGCACTTTCCATTATGTCGTCTATAACCAAAACTGTATCTGCCGATCCCTCTCTTGCTCTAAATGAAACAATTTGCTTTGCATGCAAAACTCCATCAACTCAACGACCTATTAAGAACATAAACCTTTCACAAAAACAAGTCCTAGCCATGCAAAAAAATCGAAAAACTCCAGTTGCCAAATCCGCATCTCAAAAGAGCTCCAGAAAGAGTAATTCTTCGCACCGACTTTCGCTCGCCCAAAATTGGATGGATCGTGATCAGTGACGTCAAACGCTTTGGTTCGAAATCCAGATCAGCCTTAAAATATTGGAAAACACGCGCTTCTGCAAAATCTTCTCTACATGCTCACGTTTGTTACATTTGCAGAATTCTAAGAAGTTGGGAAAGATTTAAGCATCCCCATAATGTTGAAAAGATAAAACGGACTGCAGTTCAAAACCTTCACCTTTTCCAGGTCGATCTGTACAGTTCTGGGTCACAAGATACCATTTTTTCTCGAGCTAAGCAAGCGTTTAGGTATCAGAATTGAAGATGCTCGTTTGCTCTGGAAGGAGATCGCCAAAGCCCGTTTTCGTTCTGTGCACCAGAATCAAACGAGAAAATCAAGAGATTCAGCAAGCCGTGAGGAACTGTCAGTGAGAGGTTTGAAACGAGGTACTTGCATATTCACAAAGAAGGGATGCACCGGGGTGAGTACTATTCTCCGACCTTTAGGGAACAACACGGGGTCTACGTTGGAAGAATCAGAAGAATAATTTCAATTTGCAGAATTTGTGAGTAGTTTTTCTGCTCGTGGTTTCTCTCTTGCTGATGTAGCAAACAAGCAGACTTGCGGGACATGTCGTTACGTTTTGAGCAAAGGTTCGAAAGGTTTTCGCCTAAAAAAGAAGACACTGTATTGTTAAGAAGCGCTACTGATAGATGCTTGGTTGATTGTATTTGCTTCGCCTTAAGTTTTGAAAGCTGCACATCTGTTTACTTTTCTGATTAATCGGATGTCCTTCATGAAGCCAATTAGCTCCGTGAAAGTGTTGTCGTTCCATTTGAGAACGTTCCGAACTCGAGATTTCTCCCCGTTTCCCATGTTGTTGCTCTTCGAAAAGTTTTGAACGCTTTCTATTCTTTACAGTCAGAAGATATTACGAACAAGATGATTGAATCGAGAATCGGTCCCATTCTGGCAGCCCGAAACATTCACCTTTACTCTATCACAAGAAAATCTCGCCGCTACGCTCTCGAGACAGCTTTGTCTCATACGATCAACAATGCAATGGCACTGTCCAGTTCCGAGGAGGTTTCGCTTCGGCAAAGGAGAGGAGAAGGTTGTCGACAGAAGTCTCTAAACGATTCGCTACCAGAGGTTCTGTATACCGTGATGGTAGATGGCTTCTTTCCGAGGAGATTATGGCCATTCCTAGAAAACTCTGGGCCTCCTTTGTGCTGGATATGGCATCTAATAAGCAAGTAGCCTCTGGGAGAGTTGCTGCATCAGCAAAAAATGAAACGTTCTCCTGCTTCTTTCCGGCTAATAAAAGCGATTGGGAGATTCCCAGCAATGCTCTCGATCAATTTGCTCAGAGTTAATTTCAAGAGATGGAAAGCTCTCGACTCACAAGAGCAGATTTTCTACTGTGTCTGTGAGTCTGTGAGTTTTGAAGACCATTCAGCCAGCGGTCTACTCTCGATCACGTGTTTGTGTGGGACTGCTCACAACAACGCTTTCTATTGCCAACATTTTAGAGTCCACGGCCTCGCGGACGAGTGTATTGCTTGCGTTCGGACATGTAACGTCCTATGATGCCGCTGAAGATTATCGGAAGAAGCTAGTTGCCGAGAGAGAACAATCATCACAGGGCGCATTCGAGAAGTTCAATTTACAAGACAAAAAAGTGACGATTGAGATTGATAACTTTGACGTATTGGCATTCCATAGCGTTAGGGCAAACGGTAAGATGCTACCCATGATTTCAGGAACGGCCACGCAATCCATCATCCAGAACAAGAGAAGAAGACTTAATCCATCTGAAGCTGCATGGTCCGACATGCAACATCAAACTATGAGCAAACGAGATAGTACAGATGGTTGGCTCAATTCAGAAAAAATCTTGACGACCCAATCGGCATTTGTCTCATCTAGTCATTCGCAGGAGGATGAGTGCATTCTAAAGGACTTTTATAGCGTCGTGCTGGGATTGGTACTTCAAAATAGAGAAAATCTGTTGGGAAATTCTTCATGTCTCTCTGAGTACCGGCGGAGACGTTCGAAGAAGATATACAACCATCAGGGACTCAACTTTCGGTCTCTACTGCTTTCCTGCTGTAAGCCGGATGGTGGGTTAAACTGTGACGATCCTGTTATGCAGGACCCAGAGGTATTGTTCGTCGATTTTAGTAGAATGAGTGCGGCTGACGTTCTGACTATACTCGAAAAGCTATGTCTAATAAGAGACCTTCTAAAACCAGGACAACCCGGAAGCCCAAGGTACATTATCGTCTCTGGTGATCAGCCGAAGTATCGGATGTTAGTGAAGATTTGGAAGAAATCTTACTTGGAAGGAAGCAGAGAAAATTCAACAGTATCTCCATACACAGAGCTTTGTGTCCACAAATGGCTTTTTCCATTTCCGGGATTCTTTCAAATTGAGAAACAGAGTTTATAAACTATTTGTGAAGAGATGATGGACGGTCTTGGCTTGAAAAAAATAGCCCCTTGCAGTGGTTTTTCTCCCAGCCAAGTGCAGAATATCTTACGGCACGTCCATGCAAGAAAGAACCGTTCTCTATTGTTTAATTTGCGTGCAGCGTTGATGATTCGTATCATTGACTTGTTCAAGTCGAGTGTCCAGATCTGAAAGACACTCTACGAATTTTTTCAAGCAATATCGATGTCGAAAATTGTCGAGCACATAGACGAAACTCGAGGCTCTTGCAACGCACCACAGAAATCGTCACATGCGTATTGTTCGAACTCGGTCGCTTGTTACGTGATCGTGTGAAGGAGTGTTTCTCAGAATCTCCTAATGGGAAGCACATTGTTCAAACCGTACTCTTCACTTGTCTTCTCCCGATAGTCGGCTTTCATGTTCCATCCCGAACTGGTCATACGGATGTCGTCGATAGCTTTTGGTTGCGTTAAAATAATGTGCTTCACACATCAGCCCACTTGAAATACCAGGACCTTTATCTCTTTTATCGGTTTTTTCGATCTATCATGTCTAGGATCCTCTTTTCTGATCTCTTCCCGAACAAGCCCGGTGCCATGGTGGTCCATGTGCCTAACTCTTCAGCTGGTTCTGGAAGCCTCTATGACTCTCGAGGATGGGTCCATGTTCAGTTGGATGAAGCGTTCGAAGTGCCGATTGTACGACTTCTGAAAGCACTTAACTTAGTTATGCTTCCGTACTTAGAATCTGCAGGTGCTTGGCTTCTTGTGGCATCTAATGCCAGATTAATTATCGGAACTGTAACAGCTGCTTCTCCTTTGTACCATCCCTCACGTAACATTCATCAACCCTGAAAACAGAACCTCCCGGTTGCTGGGCACGACAGAAACGCTGTACAGTCCAGAACGGTGCGGGCAATGGTAGAACCTAGGCGCAAGAAGGGATTCCTGTCTTTAGAACACAGAAGCCTAGAGAGGCTAGCAAATGTCTTCCGCGATGAATGTGAGGAAATGAAAAACGAAAAGGTGAAAGATCTTATTCTAAAGATTGATGCGTACGGAAAGACCAGCGCCGAATTCCACATCTCTGCAACGTTCCCTGATATTTTCGGACCACTATCCGCTTCTGAAATCAACGTCCACTTTGGTGAAAAACGACCAAAAGGAGAGTGGACGAAGAAGCGACAAATCGCCACTGCAGGAGCGGTGATGGCATCGGAAGGTGAAAAGAAAACGGCACAGTCTGCGCGCATCAACAAGAAGCCAAGAAAGGCATTTACTGACCGACGGTATCTGATTACCAAGTTCATGACCACGCTAACATTAACTGGGCATGCTACGCTTCATGCTGGAGATAAGGATGGTGCGGAACACGCCAGACGCAGATGGGAATCATTGCATTATAACCGCCATCTTATGTCTCTTTTTGCTGACGCTTACCGCACCGCTGAGTCGAGTGTCAGGTATGCCCAGAAAAGTAAGATTCTCCAGAATCTTACTTTTCTGGACAGAGAGCTCTCTGCACTAAATCTCGATAGAAACCACGATATTGCCGCAACTACTCTTCTGCACATTGTGGAGGGCCAAGCGAACAAGAGAGGCGTATACTACTTTCCTGACTATTGCATGCCAAGATATGGTGCGGTCATGGTGGATATCATGAATCATATTTGGAGGAAAGGAGCGGACGGGCTACGAGGAAATTCTCTGTTTCACGTTACTACTCTTAAGCTGAACGCGATGCTGCGCCGTTGGCTTTCATGAAACAGAAGTAAAGAGTTGATACAATTGCACTTGCATACTGATGAACCGATAAATGTTATCCCGCAAAAGCGCGGGGAGCAGGCACGACGGGACATATCTCGAAGTACATCTGAAACGGAAAACCTTTGTGATGATAACGATGACTTGTAGTCGACGGGATTTCATGTCCCCATCACGGTTCCATGGGAATCTCTGGTACTTTCTAGGGATAAAGGAGATGCTATTTGCTCCCTAGATTTGTTTTGCGGTGGTTTTGCTGGACAAAAGCTCGCTTCGGAGAACTGCATTGAGGTGTCAATCTATCTTCATACAGGATGCTTCTGTTTGGAGGCCGCATGTGTTGGTGCACCATCCTATGATTTGGTTCCCGAAATTGCAATAAAAACAGAATGTTGCAGAAATCCTAGAGATGGCGAGGTACACATTTTGAAGAAGGCGTCATTGATAGAGACACGAGGAAAAGAGAACGGCAGGGTAGCTACATTTTTGGGAGTACCGAGAGATCGAGTGTTACGAATTTCAAAGTTGAGGGGCCTGGAAACGACGTACGTGTCACTAAGCCACGGAAAGTCCGAGGCCAGGTTTTTGTCGGCTTTCAAGACTTTTGTGAACCCTATGTTGGTTAAGGATGGATGGATTTGCAATGCAGAAGCTGTAGAAAGAAACCCGCAAACTAACATAAGAAGCGGATGTGTTGTTCTTTCAAAGGATACTGACGTGACAATGATTTTGGCTGTGTCAAAACGTCTACTGGGGATGGGAGTGATACACATAGTAGGAGAAAATGTGATTGAAGTTGATGCCCTAGTTGAGAATCTCTCGAAACATGGTTTGAGTTGCAGCACTTTAGCAAGCGTGTACGTTATGGCCGGGTGCGAATTTACGGCTGGAACCCATGGAGTCGGTCACGAGCACTACGTTAGCGCAGCTTTGCGCCACCCCACTCTCTTACAGGAAATTGCGGCGGACAATTCTTTGAACATTTACGATAATCTAACTCTGTTTGCCTACTTGGAGAAACGCGGTATGACACATCTTTTCACAAGAATGGAGAAGGAGAGGCTAGTTCGTGGGTGGAAACAGGGTGGTTGTGACTCAACAGAAGTAAGCTCACGTTGAAAATGCATGTTTCTTAATAACCATGAATGTGGTGGTAAGGAATGGGGGCTGGATGTTAGAAGGTTGTTGCTGATCGTGCGAAGTCTATGGTAGAGCTTGTCTCGTCGCAAGAACATGTGCTTCAGCAAGCGAAGAGAACTAATCTAGTGGAGTTCAAGTACTGGGGCAATTTGGAGCAAGACTGTCTTTCAGGTGACTTCGTGAGTGGCTGCGACGAATCTAATGGGTTCACGAGTTCTGGGGACATACTCATTGAGAGTGATGAGGATGTGAAAAGAATATCTATATTGATCCAAGGGCTCACGGCCAAATGTCGATGCAAAGGCAACTGCAACAACCGACAGTGCTCCTGTGTCAAGAAACAACGAAAATGCATAGGATGTGAATGCGGCAAGCGAAAATGCCAAAACAGAGTTACTAAAGCTGTCGTGCAAACCATGGTAGAGGTTTCAGACGAACCGATTGAAGATACGGAGATTAGTGCTTGCTCATGGAGTTTCTCAGTCTTTCAGATATTGGAGCGGAGGTGGATATACAAGAGGTTTTTTCAGCATCTTGATGTGTAGCGTAAACTACATTTAACCACGTTTCGTTGCCGATGTGCATTCCATACCTGCACGACTAGCTGCCCAGATGCGTATCTATATGGAAAGATCAGATTTTTTTATCTCTTCTCATTTGTGGCGGAAACGCTGCTCTAAACGGAGCTAAATCCATCGAAACTTGTTCCGGGTTGTAACAAGCTCTTGCAATCCAGTAGAAATGAAGCAGTTCAACAGCGCATGGTGGTGGATTCTTTTCTAAATACTCTCGGTTACGCCATATAAAAATTCCCAATTCCTGAAACTGATGGTGTACAGGACGAGACCCATACGTAAAGAATGACTCCTGCGTCTCAAAAGGGAGAGAGTTTGGTGGAATGCGAACAGGAAGAGTCCCCTTGGATAAAAGTGATTCGGTTTTCTCAAGAATCCCATACAATTTTCCCAAGGGAAGAATAATCCATCGGCAGTACGGATTAAAACCTCGTGCTCCTTTGCCGAATCGCTTTATCAAAATATCCAGAAAGATACCTTGAAACGGAGGGTTTCCGCCCGCTCCTTCAATACTGTCTTCAACTTCCTCCCAAGTTCCAAGAGGCCCTAAGGCAGCCTCTAAACTATCCTTGCAGCAATGTGCTTGCCACACACCGCTTTCGTTAAGACTATCGGCAAAAAGTTCCACAGATATTGATGAAGTCAGAAACCATAAACCAAAGCGGGTGTCACGGTTCTTGCTATCGACGACATTCGAGAACTGTACTTTTTACGCATTGCCTCACAAAGTTGTTGGAGAAAAAGGGCATCATTATAACCTGGTAATTGTAATGCTCCTTGCATACTTCGTAAATTATTACTTAACTTTCCAACTGGTCCGTGGTTTGCAACATGTTCGTTTTTGATGCACTACTTACTGTAGACGAAGACATGTTACCAGCAATTTCCTTTCCCCTCAAATACCTCCGGTACAAGCGTTCGGCAATCGTTCCTCGACCGATTATTTTTTTACTATGCTCACGGACACCACGAGATCCCTCAAAGAATGAAATACAGTAGCAATAACAACCTTGACCTTTACAATCTCCATTTCCTAGTTTCAGCACTGCAGTGTTGCAATTCTGCAGCTGTGCTGAACCAAGAAACCCATTAAATGAAGAAATGGCACATGTAGAGCTTCAATTGCAAATAGTTGGACTTGTCGACATGCGTCGGCCCCAGCGCATGTAAATGCCATAAGAATATGTTCCGACGGCCATTTTGGAGAAAGGTGTTTCTTTAAATACCGAAGAGGCAGTCTCCGCGGATAGTTCTGTGAAAATGACTGCAACAGGCAATGTTGGGGAGTTTGATGGCTCTTAACCTATATTGTAGAAACAATCTGCAAGAGTGCATAAATCGGATGACCGCAAAGCATGGTAACGCGGAACTGAAGGCGTTAGAGCAATATGTTCGTTCGAGAACAAGATGAAGAGATTCATGGGCCTCTGTGAGAGGGGGGATGGGACGAAGTGACGAAGATGCACAACTGTCATGAACCCGGGTTTGAGATGACACGGAAGCTGGTTTTGAATGATGCAAAATGACTTCAAAATCTCAGATTTTCGAGTTCCGTGGGTATGGGAGCGAAGCTCGTAGACTGCTCCCGTCGCCTTCGTCGCCGTTGCTTGGGTCGTCCCGCGCATTCCGCAGCACGACCCATCAGTGACCACCTCCCGTCGCCTTCTACTTTCTTATTCACACAACGCAGCCCGCCCGCACCATCTCTTTCTCTCTCTTACGCACCGCAGTCCATCCGCACCATCCGCCACTCTTCTCACACACCGCAGCCTTCATCTCCCGTGGTTCTCTCTTGCAGCGCAGTTTCCGACGCTTTCCTTTCTGGCTCATCGCTCCTTCTCTCCGCCCCTCCACCCGATGCCCGACAATTTTGATCACCGCTTCCGCCCGTCGTTTTTCTCCGCGCCCCGCTAGCGACTCTCCCTCCGCCCTATCGCCCGTCACTTTCCCTTCGCGTTATCTTTCGCTACCGAGCGTTAAATTCCCTTCCTGCCATCGCCCGACGAATTCCCTATGCGCAACCGCTCGTTGCTTTCGATCCGTATGACTGTTCGTTGTTCTATCTCTCCCCACCGCGCGGCTCCTTTTCTCCGCGTACCTGACGGCCGTTTTCTCTCCTAACAACCCAACTCTCACTCTCACACCTTGCAACCGCCAATCGCTCTTTTTCCCACCTCCGTCTAGTGCGTCCTCTCGCCGTCTATTCCTATCCTGCGTCGCTCTCTCTCCTCGACACCGCCTGTCGCTCTTCATCTTCCCAACAACCCGTCGCTCTATCTTCCTCTTGCCGGCCGTTTCTCCCTCACTCCCGGTACTCTTCCGAGCCTTCGTCGCTTGTCCGTGCCAACTTTTGTGGCCCTTCACGTATCTCCCGCGTCACGGCCAATTGCTGTACCATGCGACCGCTCGTTGCTTCTTGCGCCACGTTTCTTTGTGCTCCTGTGCCGTTCTCCACTACACCGTTCTCGTTTTTCCCGCACAGCTCTAAGTAGCCTGCTTAAGCAACACCCTGACGCTGTCTGGCAGCTTTGTCGCGGCCCCGTCCATTGGACCGTGGATCATCTCTCGCCCTTGATAGGATCATGCGGCGGAAACAACGAAAACTGTCAATTCTCTCCCCGCGCTCGCAGCAGCGACACCTCTCGTTGCCTTCCCGCATCGACCTTTTGCGCCATTATTGTCCCTCTTTGAACCTCCTTTGCGCCGCTGTTTCTACTTCTTCCGCACAAACGCTCGTAGTTCGACCACCTCGTCGTACGTCTCTTTCCAGATCGACACGCTGGTTGGAGTTGATGAACATTTGTAAGGTTTATTGTCTCGTCTGCAAAAACGAGCATTGGAAGGCACGTGGAGCCTGCAGTAGAGTCGCAAACAGTTTCAAGGCACGTTTAGTGTGTTTTGGTAGCTCCATGTGGTTGGCGTGTGTGTGGATCGCATGTTCTTCTGAACGTCCGAGCGATACTGGAAAAGTCGACTAAGGACATTGTGGAGGTGCTTCGTTTGCCTCGCGGAGGCAATTGAGGCTCGGAGATCCCGGAGATGCTGCATACTCCACTCAAGCGAAGATTATATGTCCTCTGCGGTATTCGGCTGAGCATCTTCGACAATTTCAACAGAGTCATCCCGCGTTAAGGGCAACGACATATCTAGCCTTGATTCCCCATGTTCCTGTGCAAGAACGGCAGTTAATGAATCGTTCTTTCCCTCTCCTGCGAGAGACACCTCGTAATTTGTAGACTGTTCTTGTGTAAAATCAGGAGTGTGTACATTTTGCAAACGCTGGAACTGTAGAAATGGCGGGCGACGGCTGTGGACAATATCGCGATACGAAGGGCATTCTAGATCTTTGTGTACGTGCTTGCAAAACATGAACCTGGTCAGCATAAACGCCAAGCAAGAGCAGTGCTATTGTTCTTTGCAAGTGATGTGTACATTATTGTGTGGCGCTTTTGCACACTTCCGCCACTCTTTGAAAAACTCTTTCGACCATGAAGGCTTCTTTCGTCCCGACAAAAGGGCTTCAAAATGAAACCTGAACTTAGAAAAAAAATTTTTGTCAATAATGTAAACCAAAAAGTCCACCAGCGGCCTGTTTTATTTCCGTAGGTATAATATCTTGAGAACCCCCCAGTGGTCTCCAACATCATAGTAGTTTTAGCAATTGAAGTGAAATCAGCTCTCCGGCGACCCCGTTTTGAAAAACCATCCAATGCGATGCCAATTTTTCATCAAGTACTTCTGCAAAGGCCGGAAGCTCTCACAAACGTAGTTCATCTATTTTGAACACAAGATTTTCACATTTTCCATTGTACGGGCCGTAAAAAACGGGTGCATATGATAATGGTCTGTTATCATCTTCATGAATCTTTGCTCAAGCTTATCATTATAAACGCCACTCTCGCTTTTTCTTAAGTCAGCATATTCTCTCTTCACGGCACGTTTCATATTCCATAAACAAATAGAGGCTTTTAGATGATAAACGTCTTGTATTGAAGCCATTTGGGCCCTTTCCTTGTCCGAAAAGAAGAACATTGGACGAATACCAGGACAAACTCTTTTAAATGAGCTCAAAAATCCGGTGATAGTTCTAGGTCGGTAAAGATCCTGGTTATCTCCAGGTTCAGAAGCTTTAAGAAGAAGATAAGCAAGGGGAAATCCTGCACCCAATACAGACGCAATTAAAGAAAACAGTTCCATTTTTGCACTGTTCGTCTTGTATGTCGAATCCAGCAGAACGTCAACAATGTTTCGTCGTTGACATTAAACCCAATGCAGAATGGCGCCTCCTGCATATAAAGAAGGTCACCTGGTCTGATTGTGCAATCATATTCAACGCTGAGGAAATTGGGTCGCCTCGTTTTCGTGTGATCGATTCTGTCAGCTTACTCCAATAGTAATAAACTTCGTTGTAACGAATCTCTGTTTTAAATTGACGACATATGTGTTCAGAAATTTGAAACGGAGACATGCCGCTACCTACGTGAGAATTGGTTTCTTCTAATGCACCCGGTGCTCTGTCAGATAAAGGGGGTAGACCGTGTGCATATTCGTGATGAATTTCATGCTTGATTCTCGCAATAGGCGCCGATTCGCCGTAACTAAACGAGAGTACCTCCGCAATCGAACTGCTTCTTCGAGTCTCTTATACGTTTGGTAGGCCGATTTGGATCGCAAGGTTATCTTTGCTTCTGACTGCAAATGTAGGACTCCGATTGGCGAGACGCAGAAAGGTTATGATGTACAATGTACATGTACTTCTCTGCCTTTGGTACAATGGCACGAAATTCTTGCCGTGCCGTTCCAGCAGATTCAGATACATCCACACTGACACTCTGGCCACTGCTGCTTCCCACAATGGGAATATCAAACATGTCATCGAAATTTACGCAAAGAACCTCGAATGGGTACGAAATATGTCTGGAGGCCTCCAAGTTGGTTTTATAGAGGCACTCAAACGTTTCAGCTGTTACCGCACGACCGTTGCACTTCAAGGGTACTAGAGCAGGCACTTCCTCGACTTTCGATTACTTCCGACATTTGTAACACCTCTGAGTGAGGGAAAAGTCTCACTTGAAATGAAGAAATCTGTGGAAAAGCATTTACGAGATGAACTACAGCTCCATAGAGCGAACGAGCGATGCACTAATGACGACCATTGTTTCCTATAGTCAAACAAACCTGTGTGCAAAGCAGTGAAATGGTTCTCGTCAATGTAAAAATTTATCGTCTTTCTGCACCACTTGCGCTAGAAACGGTTCAATCTACGAATTTGACATATGCAGAACGCACAAGAAAGCGTCCACAACCTCGTCGAATGCTGGGATCGTTTCGAACCGGTCATGGTATAAAATCTTCGTATTAGCCATATTTGTTGTTGAGGTGCGGTGGAAGTCGCCGGAGAGAAGTGGTCTGACTAGAGTTGAGTCGGAGGCGACCGCTCCGGCTCTTTTACAGAAAAATAACCCAGGGCATACTCTCTTCTATTACATTTCTGCTTGACGCAATTACGGTTAACATATGGTTTGCCATGACTTGCAATCATGGCGCCTTTTCATTATTATGTGCTTACAGTGGAGCCTACTGCGCTGTCTGAGCTCGATTAATTGAAGCCACTGGGTGGCCGGACATTGACAGCCATTCATTACACTAACACTAACCTGATATATCAGGGGTTCTTGCGAGGTTTTGGTTTGTCTCCCCTTGTTCGCACCTTCTCCCATGCGCAACATGAGCTCAGCTACAGTCCGCAACACAGATTCTTAACCCTCTTGGGGGCCCGTTATCGAAAACGAGGCCCCCGAGGTGGATATCGTCATGGAGGAAACCGTCCTCGACGAAGCGTGCGTCGGGGGCGGTTCCCAGCATTCTGCTACCGCGAAGGGGGAACCTCGCCCGGCTGATGCGATGCTGGAGTACATACGTCGAATACTTTATCGCTTGGCACGGCCACGCGCGAACCCCTTGCTCGAGGCCGAGTTTCGCGACGCACTAGGCGGAGCCCCCTCTGCTCACGTATAGGAGCTCCGCAATGGCCTAGTGTATGCGCGGAGCTGTTGGAACGAGTCTGACGGCCGCAAATGCGCCATCGCCAGCCCGGCGTGCGATATTACGGCGCATCTCCAGAAGTAAACGCATTACTTCTTTTTCCTATTATATTTCTAACCAGTCACCTGCGCGGAGCTAGTGCGTCACATGGACCTTAAAAGCCAGACAATTTGTAGCTGTAAGCTCCTGCTACGCTATAAACTTCTGACGCGTGGAATGTCACACTGGTCACGTTTCGCATTCATGAGGTGCACAATGCAGCCAAGATCTGAGGCCATTTGAAAATTATACTCAAAACGAAAAAAACAAGTACAAGTATAATAGTTAGAACGAAAATACATCTGTCTTCCTAAAGCTGAGCACATAACCAGCAGGCAAAGTTGAGGTTTTTGTTTTCGCTTGAAATGAAAACCAAAGCCTTTAAAACCCTTCATGTACATTTTCCCTGAGCCTCTAAAACCTCTACACCCTTACACGCCATTCAATCTGCTCCAAATTTTGATAACCCTCTGTACGAACTAAATCCTCTAAACTCGGAAACCCTGTAAACCCCAAGAATCCATAAAGATTGGGAAAAAACCCCAACCTCCTTCATACATGTTCCTCTACAAATCCTTACATCTCCCTAGACGTCTTCAATCTCTAAAACCCTTAGTACCCCAGCTTCTCAACCTGATTATTTATCTCAACGCTCTGAAACGCCGCAAACATTTTTCCAATTTCTTCCATCACTTCATCACATAACGAGCAACCGTGTCAGAATAGTCTTGTAGACGGTAAAAAATAAAACGCACGTAGTGCAGAACGATGGAAGAAGAAAATAGATGACGATTTGACAATTCTGATGGCCATGGAAACGGCGATACCGAAGAAGAAGCGCGTGAAGAGCATCCGAAGTTCGATTTAGAGCGCGATTGGGTTCGATTGCTCCCGCTCTCCCAAGATATGAAACTGATGTCACAGCCAACCCGTTTGAACTGTAGGCTTACAGGCAATTTGTCCGGCGTTAAAGGTCCAGTTGATAGAATAGGATATAGTGCACGACCACGCACAAAATGTGAAACAGAACAGATGCACTAAAAGCCTCAATATGTGTGAAGAGCATTTTTCAAGTGAATCAAAGGGACTAGACACGTCCTAGGATACTACCTAGGACACCTACCAGAATATTTTTCGCTATCTCCGGAGCGAATCTCCGGAGATAGCGAAGCATCAGACACCTTCCACCGCCGCGCGTGGGCTCGTCGCCCACGCGCGAAGCGCGCTTACAAGAGAAGGCTGGTGCGCGCGGGCTCGTTGCTCGCGCGCGCCAAGGCGCGCAAACGGGAGAAGGCTGGTGCGCGCGGGCTCGTTGCCCGCGCGCACCAAAGCGCGCAAACGTGGGAAAGTTGGTGCGCGCGGACTGGTTGCCCGTGCGCGCCAAAGCGCGCAAGCGAGGAAAGCTGTTGCGCGCGGGCTCGTAACCCGCGCGCGCCAAAGCGCGCAAGCGGGAGAAGGCTGGTGCGCGCGGGCTCGTTGCCCGCGCGCGCCGATGCGCACAAAGGAAGAAGGCTGGTGCGCGCGGGCTCGTTGCTCGCGCACACCAAAGCGCGCAAACGTGGGAAAGTTGGTGCGCGCGGGCTGGTTGCCCGCGCGCGCCAAAGCGCGCAAGCGAGGAAAGCTGGTGCGTGCGGGCTCGTTGCGCGCGCGCACCGAAGCGCGCAGAGAAGAGAAAAGTTTTTGCGCGTGGGCTCGTCGGCTCCGCGCCACTGCGCACAGGCAAGAGGAAAGCTGGTGCGAGTGGACTCGTCGTCCGTGCGCCGAAATGTACAAACAAAGAACGTGAACACGTGACACACGCGATGCAGTTTATTACTCAAATCCAGCAATCAAATGCACGAATAAGCATATGAAGGCAGTTAGGGCATGCGTATTCACTTCGGAAGTGCAGATTTGACAGTTTGGCGAAGCAGACGAAGACGGGCGGGGGAACTACGGGCCATCGCTGAAAGCGCCATT
>JASCIV010000139.1:0-39915 GCA_030374735.1 Gracilaria caudata
GCTACCATCCCGAGAGCACGGGTTGAACACCGTGGGTGTCTTTCCGCGGGCGCGGTTGGTTGTTTTTCCGTCCCTGACGGTTTGCACTACAATGGACAAGTGTGCGCTTAGGTGGAAGACCAGTCGGCAATTCGGACTGAAAAACGTCAGAAAACTCACTCAAAACCTCACGAAGCTCAGGGTCGTCACAATTGAGCAACTTGGCCTTGATGTCATCCTCATCGCCTAGGGCATGAGAATTCAAATTGTTCGTTAGCACCACGCGATACACTTCAGCGCCGCATTTCGGTTTGCGTAAAGCTCTGCGAAATTTCTTCACTGAAATGTTTGAAACGGCAAGCTGTTGGTCACGCGATACTGCAGACGCTGAGAGAAGTATCCCGCGGACAGAAACAGTCCGGCTTCTGTAGTGTGCTTTCGGACTCTCCTGAACATGCCACGGCATACCGAGTAGGACATCATGGCGGCAATCCGCGACAATCCAATTGCTGCAGTAACTGTAAGCACCAATTCTTACGGTTCCCTTGAGAACAACTTCTGTCCCGATCTCTGTTGCATTTCGCTTAGAATGGCTCACATCAACAACGGTTGGAGTGAGATTAAGACAACTTCTATTCCTCTTAACAAAGTCCTTGGACAGAACATTTGAATTACACCCGTCATCTTTCAAAACAGATGCGGCAATGTTGTCAAACGTCCCAGTAAACAATAATAGAGGTTCACAAGGCACAACATTTTCAGACCCTAGTAAGGTCTGTAACGACACGTATGGAGTAGATTCAAGTCCTTACAACGTGCACTTCTTTGTTTTGAAAGGACACTTTAGTTTTCCGACCTATCGGAATCTAAATCATCATGGTTACCGACAGCCTCGTCGACTTCAACATTTGCGACAGCTGGACCATTTCTAAAGTTCCTCTGGCGATGCTTCCACGGTCGACATCCAGGTTTGTGACAGTAAAAACATGCGTTGTTTTTTATGTCATTCAAACGCTGCTTGGAACGACTATCGCGAACTTTAGCCTGCGTATTCCCAATCTCCATGGGGACAGCAGAATCTTCACCAGTAACACCTTCATCACCATTTGAGTGCAAAGAAAGTCCCAAAAAGGCAGCTTCAACTCTCATTGCGATCTTCGTGGCCTCCTCGAACTCAACGCAATTGGCTTTGCGAACCTCGAACTGGATCTTCGGTTTCAGACCCCCAACAAACTTATCCCACTTTTTATTGGGGCTCATGTCCGGTATAGTCAAAATGAGGTTCCAAAAACTGGAGAGGTAAGCAGCCACGGTTGATGTCTGCTTGCAGTTCCGCAGAGCATCACGAGATCGTCTTTTGTGATCTTGGGGTACGAACTCGGCTCGTAATGCTGCTTTGAACTGCGTCCATGATGTCGGTGCGTTACTTGACTGCAACACTGTATACCACCAAATAGCCGCAGTCTCGGTGAGCAACGTCGTGGCATAAACTATCTTCTTCTCATCAGAAAGAGTTGCATTTCCACTTGATAGTTCAAAGAGGCTGAAATATTGCTGGACTTTGTAGATCCACGTATTTACAGTAAGGTAGTCTCGCGTGCCTGTAAATAACTCGGGCTTATTCGGCTTCAGTGTGACCGACGCCATTGCAGACTCACTGCCGGAACCTTCCATCGCGCAGAGGGAAAAGAAGCGTTTTTGACTTGATAGCGATGCTACCAATGTAGCAAACTGGAAGACTTTATTGAGTTGAATGAGGAATGGGTCGATGACCCTTCTCTTCAGAACGTTCCCGTCTGGCCCGCGGTATTTATAATGCGCCAACCTTCCCATCGTTGCTCTACTCTCCTGCACTGCGTGGCCAGTGATGCAACGTAAACGATACCAACAGAGTCGCTTTCGTATCGCTACTGTCCTCCCCTCGTTCCATCCTTGTACCGATATTCATTCCAACAGTATTCGTGTCGCTCTATCCGTCGATAACTATGTTGCAAACTACGCCCTTAGCCATTTTACGCATCAATTGTTACAGTCAAGGCCTTGTTGCCAATAATATGATTATCGAGAAATGGCGGGAGAAAGTGTGGCCTTCCTAGCGAGAGAGCATTTCTTTCAACAGAGACGCTCTACGCTTAGTTCTAATTATGCTAGAAGAAGAAAAGAGGGTGAGAGAAGAATTGGTCGTCAAGGTTTTGGCCTTTCCTTATCTATCCAGAGTTCTTCTGGTGCCTCGGAAAAAGGGGCGACAGACCATAATAAAGAAGAGCTACACGTGCCGCTGATACTTTCGCTGAATAATATAAGATAGAAGCGCTAGCGAGGATAAACCATTTAGGATATTAGACCATTGAGTAGTTATCGAAGAAAAGATTGCTTTGCCGCTGTCGCCCCGGTGTCTTGAATGATGCGGAACACTATCTATTGAGGTGTCCGCTGCGAATATATTCAAGACGCATCAGCTTGCTACCCTTGGGCGAGCATCAGGGTCTTGTTGCGTCTGATGCCATCTCCAAATAGCCAGAAAAAGTGTTGGCCTTCTTAGTGGGAGAGCTTTTCTTTCAGCAACGCTCTGCAAATAGTTCTAACTAAGCTAGTGCGCCTATAAATGTGTGTGTGTGTGTGTGTGTGTGTGTGTGTGTGTGTGAGCAGCTATCTTGTCTGTGCGGGTCAAAAATTATTACTCATATGCATAACATATATGTAGAACTTGTTCAGGAACGGTTCACGGACGAATCCAATCCAATAAGTTGCAATTAGGCTTATGTGCTCATAAAAAAAAGAAGAATCCTTAAAAGGGATAACGCAGAGGAGGTGAAGCGAGACTTTTAACGGACTCCAATCTGCGAGAGGACATCAGCAGAGAAGTTTATCGAGAAGTGACGAACTTGCTAGCGAATGGGAACTTCGCTACATTGAACTGGGCTGAATAGCTGGACATCGCGAGCCGGAAAAGAACGTACACACATTAGCACGAAAGGTTTGAAGACCAACTGAAGAACTGATAATTGTTCCGATTGACTTCGGCCACGCAAGGGATGGCGTCTCTTTTATTTCGCAGTTTTCTTTTCAGACGAACTCCCTGGAATTCTCGACAACACATTCAGCCCCGATCGAACGGGGGATTACCCAACAGCGCCGAGCAAACACACAAGGGTAGAACTCAATCTTCGATCTTTGCAGGGATTCATTTTGCAGCGAAGTTTCCTTCTCTGCAAATATCCCTAACATTTCTTCATTCACTAATGCTCTACAAGGGTAGAGTTTCCGCGCCAACAAAGACGTCATTGCATCGATTTGCAATTTTCGCTATCTGCTGCAAGCTGTGTTACTGCGGCTAAAACGAGCTTGGAGGAGGTTGAAAGACAACGGGCTTTCACAGATCTAGAAGTCGATTCAGAGCACATTGAGCTGTGTGGTGCACACCGGAGCGCTCCAAGCGTTCTTACGGCGGCCACCGGCGCTGTAATAGCCTCCTTCACAAGAGCGATATAGCCCCATCATTGTCTTCCGAGGATGGACGTATCGACTCTCCGGCCATCACGAATGTCAGAAGTGCAGTTCGTGCTGCACTTTGGGACCGTTTTTGAGCATTCACCCTGGGTAGCGGAACGATCATTTCCGAGCATTACGTCAGTTCAAGATTGCGTAGAAGGCGTTCATTGTTTATTGTGCCAAACCTTTCGGATCGCTACAGAAGAGGAACGGTTGAAAGTGTTACAGGCACATCCTGATCTAGCTGGAAAGCTTGCAGCTGCAAGACGGTTAACAACACACAGTTCAGAAGAACAAACAAGTGCGGGTCTAGACGCCCTCACTGATGAAGAACGGGAAACATTCACAAAACTCAACCAGAAGTACAGAGAAAAACATGGCTTTCCATTCATCATCGCAGTTCGAAATCACACTAAGCAGGGCATCCTTGAAGCGTTTGAGAGACGAGTGCAAAACAACACACCGGAAGAGATGGAAGAGGCATGCAAACAAGTAGAGGCAATCGCTCGCTTACGACTTGAGAAGATCTTTCGCGATTTCGGAGATGCATATTAGGCAGACTAGTAGAAAATTGTGCCCCAAGTCATGAGTAAACTTTCGTTTCGTTGAGACACCGAGAATAATTGTGACGATATATTCAACACTCGTCTCACGAAGTACCATCTGCCCCCGAATTAGGAGTTAAGTGTTACGTATGTTTAGTTGCTCTAGGGATCCTAAACGGCGAACGAAAATCGCTATTCCATGCCCTCTCAACTCCTAAGACACTGTCTCAGACTCATCATCATCAGAGATCGAGGCTGCTTCGGATTTTTTCGCACGACTATTACGAACACGCTTCAAAGCAGTGTTCCGTCGCTTCTCCTGTTGTGCTTTTTTCATCTGGATATACTCTTCATCAGTGAGTTTGGGTTGCCCAGTACTCAATCGAGTTTCCATCCACAACTTACGGTTACGATGAAACGCTGAGATTTTTTCGCTTCGAAGCTTGTTACTTCGTGCATAATCGTTAATAGCCTTGGCTCTATCATCATCACAAAGAGTAATGCTATCCATTCGCCCAATTTCCACTTTCTGTTTCGGACCTCCATTTGCTTCTTCATTCATTCGTCGTTTGGCGGCTCTCTTTTCTAACATTTTGGCCCGGTATGAAGGATCAGCCCATCGCTTTCTAGCTGCTTCGGATCGTTTGCTCCATTTCTTAGGACGACCTAACCCTGATTCCCCGTATGCTTCAGCTGGGGGTCCCTCAGGTCCGTATTCACTGTCAACTTCAGGGAGGCTATTACCGCTTTCGAGAAGATTGATGATTGCTTCGTCCCGTGGGTCCATTGGAAGGAAGCGGCCTGAAAGCCGAGATATCTTTTTTTCCCAGTCGTCTGGTCGACGTTTCTTTTGAACCCGCAGCATTTGAAAGCTTGAATGCGTGTTCGGGAATGGACAAACTGACTTCGCAGCAGCTGGATGAGTTATCAAGGGAATGGAAGCTTGAAAGGCATAAGATCTCGAATGTGCGAGAGCTGAAAAGTTCGTGGCTGATAGGTGCAACGAGCGTCTAGCAGCCGAGGCATAATGTTGACGTAGGCGGGTGTAGTTCATGGTTAAATGAGCAATGGCCTCCAGAACCCAATAGTTTCGCTATGGCTTCTCAGACTGCTTCCCTGCTCGACTATCTCACTATCATCGACAACGAATCGAAAGCTATACTCGCTGACTGTTTGGAAAGTTTTGTCTTTCACGTGCAACAGATGTCTACTACTTCGTACAAGAGAAATCGTATCAGTATCACATGGAGCGGGACAGGGTCAAAAACGAAGCCCTCCAAGAACAGCGGAACTCGACACTGGTGAATGTGGCCGCGGAGATGCAGGTAGCAGGCGAGGTAACACTCCACCTCCACTCCTTTACCAAAAGCATTAGCAAAATAACATAAAAGTTTTTGAACTTTTGAGATTGCTTTTTAGAAGTGTTTTATTGTGCCATAATCATCGATACGAACAAGAATACCTTGTCTTGGAGGTTTTGATCCTTTTACGTTACGGTAGAAGGCCAGGCTCTCTCTTTCAGCTCCAAGCTCATTCGGTTCGGAAGAGGTCATGTGAGGCAACAAGCCAGGAAAATGATATCGCCTTCAATATCCAGGATTTCGTTCTTCAGGCTCTTCTGTTCTCGTCACCGTCTACTCTCCTCGTCAGCATTGCATCAATCCAGAGAAACAAGAAAGGACCCCTCAGTTCCCGTTCCGTCTGAGTTCATTTCCCAATCGTACCGTCGCGTACCTAACTCTCCTACCTTACCTTTAGAAGCAGTTTCGATTCCTCAAACCGTACAAGCTGAAGTTCACTCTCTCATTAAGCAAAATCGACTTTCTGCCAAGAACATCAGAAAACATGTGAAAGCTTTGTCGCAAGCACGTGCTCCAGACTTTTTTCGACGACGGAAATCAGCTCCTCGGAAGGGTCAACCTCACGTTCAACCCCCGCTGAAATATACTGACCAGGAAGCAGTTTCTTATACCGCTCTGAGAATGCCGGCTACTCTTGCAGCCAATATTTACATCATGGCCGAAATTCGTCGCCTGATGCCAGACTTTGCTCCCTCCAGTGTGCTTGACTTTGGGGCTGGCGCTGGTGTCTCTGTCATGGCGGCGGCTCGTTCGTTTCCGCCTGTTGCATCTGATAATTCATCGTCGAGCATTCGCGATGCTTGTGTTGTAGATCAATCGTCACCAATGTTGAAACTTGCGGGAAAGCTATTAGGGGCGGATCCTAACGTTTTGTCAATGGATATCAAGTATGCTGCGTCCCCAAGAGAACACTACTTAAGAGGTGAGATGTATGATATTGTTTGCGCCTCGTACTCCCTCAATGAAATCGTTCGCGAGGCAATGGCTAATCCTCGTGATTCTAATCAGTTCAAGGATCAAGGTGAGGAACGCAATTCTGTTCAACGGGCAGATCGAGTCAAACTGGCGGAGAAGATACTTCGCAGGACTGTGAAATCGTTATGGGCACGTACGATCCCGGGAGGTCTTTGCATTATCGTAGAGGATGGAACCGCAGCAGGGTTTGAAACCGTCTCTTTCGCTAGGGACGTCATACTGAATTTGAATTCCAAGCAACGGACTCTGGAGATTGATAGCAAAATGGTAATAACGGGCTACGAAGAGCAGGTTATCACAGGAAAGGTTATAGCCCCATGCCTACATTCAAAGACTTGTCCTTTGAGAGATTCTGTATCTCGACATCGGGTATGTAGATTTCAGCAGCGTCTCAATCGACCCTTATTTTCGCGTAACGCTGATCCATTACCCACAGGATATGAAGATGAATACTTTTCGTTTATAGCAATACAAAAGATAACGCAGAAATCTACAACTACGAGTGAGGATGAGACCGCTGCCTGGGGCAGGTTGATAAGAGCGCCGCTAATGAGAGCAAAGCATATTGCTATCGATGTGTGCACAAGCGATGGCAACTTAGAGAGGCGAGTAGTGTCGAAGAAGAACGCGCGTCCGGGTCAGTTTTCTCTGGCTCGTAGGTCCAAATGGGGAGACGTATGGCCTGAAGAACCGCGTTCCAAACCACAGACGTTGAATTTTTGACCTTGCTGATCTCCATGAAAACCAGCCAGCCTAGAAATGGAGAGCTAACGCTAAAGGAGTTGTTTGGCTTTGAAAGGCATGGGAAGAACTACTGAAGCGGAGAAAGTCGCTCAAGATTATATCGAACCGGCTCAGTAGACTTGATTCTTTTACCTCTTCTTACGTCGCTCCACTCGAGCCATAAACCCTTGCCTAATTGGTGCCACAGAGCGCTTAGCACCGCAACTCTCACAAGAAACGAAGTAAAGTCGAGTATTGGCGTCGCGCATCAGCACCGTGTCAGGCGATCGACACGAAGTACAGATAACGTATTCCAGCATATATTTCTTAAGCACGTTTGCGATACCCTCTGCACCGAAGCGTCCCTTAATAACAAGCCTTCCCCCGTCCTGAATATTGCTTGTTGTACCGAGCTCGGCTCCAATATAGTTGAGCATATGCTCTTGTTGACGATGGATGCTCTTACAAATTGACCCGAAGTTAAGGAAAACAGTTTTCTTCGTTCCCTCTCGTGCCACCTGTGGAAGTTGTAGGGAGACCTTTTTCCTTACCGGGCCACCACTCGCCAAAGCAGGATTCTTTCCGTGCAAGAACTGGAAGGCACGGTTGATGAGTTCAGAATACGTGTAGTCGCGATCGGTTCCGTCCCACGGCTGCGGCTGCACGTCACGGCGCGATGCGCCCTCTGCTGCCTCTCGAGAATTCCCGGCTTCTGTGTCGCCCTCGTCGTCAAAGAAGACCTTCTTCTTCTTCTTCTTCTTCTTTCCAGTGAAATCTGGCAGTGCAAAGTCAAGCGGCTCCTCGACGGAGGATGGGAAGGGTGCATCAGGGTTTATGTTGACATCATCATTCATAACCATTCGGTCAATGCCATTCGCAGCTTCACTGACCTTTGCAGCGTCAGTAGTGGGCGCGGTGGACGCCTTCGGCTTCTTCTTTTTTTTCTTCTTAGATAGGTCGAAAGAAGGGACTGTCGCGGCGTCTTCCATCTTGTTCTCCGTTCCCGGCTGCACAGCGGTATTTTCTGGATTCTCTCCTGCCATGGTTACAATCGTGTGCGCAAATGGCGGCAATGCTATGAAGCTGTCTAAGCGCAGTGATTCGGATCAGATGTGAACAACGCTTCAGTCTCAACGTGGCTGGAAGTCGCTGGCGAAAGACAGAGAAACGATGAGGAGTCGAAAACGAGTTGTGGTGAGTACGGAGTCGCGACTGAAACGGGGTGAACGACGACGATGCGACAGACAAAGAATGCGTCAAGGTTCCGTCGGTGCCCGCAGAAATGCCTAGGTCTTGGACTAGCGCAATTTTGACGCAGGGCCTTTAATTTCCAAATTGCCGAAACATTGGATTCACGTCTTGATCTCGAAAGAGGAGCTCCATCCCCAGAAGGCTTGAAGACGCTCCGAGGCACCCTCTCTACAGGAATGATTCCTTGAAAGTTTGTTTTCGTTTCAACGTTTCGAATTGAACCGGAGGGTATGGGTTGGTTTGGCTGCCAAAAAACGCCACAGAACTTCAGTTTGAACTTTCCATGCGAACGTCTGATCAAGAGAGACCGGATGTCCTTGGACTGGCAGTAAGTGATTTCTTGAATGAGTTTCAGCTTGGAAACCGGTAGCCCGGATTCTTTCAGATGAGGTCTTTTCTTTTCTTTTCCACTTGCCCACCATGTCTTTCGATTCCGCCCCCGTCGACGAATAATACGACATGCGAAGACAACTCGAGAAAGCGTTTTCGCGCTCGCGTCGCATACGATGGGACACATTTCAATGGATGGCAGTTCCAATACGAAGTCCGCTCGATACAAGGAGAACTGGAGAAAGCCATCGAGCGAAAAGTTGGAAAGTTGATACGGGTGGTTGGGGCAAGCAGAACCGATAGTGGGGTACACGCAAGAGGACAAGCTTTACATTTTGATATTCCTGACGAACTAGCATCTAGGGAAGCCGAAGACATGCAGAAGTTCCAATTTACTTTAAACCAAATTCTGCCGAAGGACGTCAGACTCACGAATTTGGAGCTGGCTCCGATGGTGAAGCACAACGCAATACCCATGTTTAAGCAAGCCTCGTCAATCACATCTCAGGATGTAAAGCTTCGCCCTTGGCATTCTATCTTTTGCTCCACTGGAAAGCTATACACATACCGATTTTCTATTGCTAAGTACCTGGATCCGATGCAACGATTGTACAGATATCATGAATGGCGAGCGGCAAGATTCGGATTTTCTGAGCATACACTACGCGAAGCAACGAAGAAATTTGTGGGATCTCATGACTTTTCAGCGTTTACGAATGCAAGTAGCCCACCACCAGGAATCACTGCTCCAGTACGGGTGAATCCCGTTCGGACAATTTGGTCAGCAGATGTGATTCACGAAGGGGATGACATGTATCGAGTTGAGTTCAGAATAAATGGCGCCTTATACAGGATGATTCGAAACATCATGGGAACAATTTTCGCAGTTAGCTGTGGTCAGCTGGAACTGTCTGATATCGATAGGTTTTTCGAATCACGAGATAGAAGGATCACTCCGAAGAGTGCTCCGGCCCATGGGCTATGTCTTGAACGTGTGTTTTACGATGACTGGGATGCGTAGTCAAGCATAGGTCCCACAAAGAGACGGGAGAGAAGCACGGTGCTTGTGGAAGGACTAATTCACACTCTGGAAAGCCGGACAGCCGATCCAGGTGTGCCCGTCAACGTCACGGAGGTCCCAACATCGCCACAAACCATTGGTTGGAACGGCACACCTGCGCCGAACCGCTGCACGAGGAGTTTCGCTGAGGAGCGAGCGCATATCACTACTCGGAGCCTCTGAACCTTGCAAACAGGGCCAAACGAGACTCATATCCCTCGACTCTGAAACAGTGAGAAAGATAACCATTTGCATTGGATACGTTAGTGTCTCCTCAGATCTCCCGTCTCCTCTTTGACTCACATCTCAGCCTTTTGTCTCGCATAAGCTTCACCCAGTGACAAGCTACCTAAAGAACAAAGTGCTACGTGTTTCTCAGTGGTGTTAGGAATTAGAGCACATCTTCCACGGTAAGGAAGTAGAAGAAAGCCCAACCACTTTTCAGTTCTTCTCATGACCAGTCCAATTAGTGCTCATGTCAGAGGCACAAAGATACCCGACAATAGCTTGCGCCCCATCGATTTTTCCCTGGGAACGATGGGCAGAACTCACTCTGAGGAAGTAACGAACAAATCGTCAAATGCCTTCAGATCTTCCTAAGCTGAACTTGAGATGAGCAGTGAACCCCTTCAAAAGATCATGCGTGACCAAATGCGAGAAACGAAAGAGATCCCATGGAGGAAAAATGAGCTGCTCTTCATTTCGATAAAGAGATCTTTGCATGTTGTCTTCGTTCATCATGCTTCAATCTCTAACCATTACTGCACTTTACAATTGTTTGAAGGCCATTGAAACCACGGGTTCACTTCTTGACCCCTAGTTAGAGTCGCACGATTCGCCGCTCTCAACTGCAAGTCTTCATTTGGTTTCGGTTCCGTCGTTTTGTCATGCGAATCATCAACTTCCCTCTCCATATTACTCGTCTTAACCTTCTTTCCCTTCGCCATGGACTGCTCCGGGTTTCTCGCCAAGTACCGCTTCACAAAACCGCAGTGACCACATTTCACAACGAGATGACGCTCACGCCTTGATGCTATCCGATAAGTTGCGGGCGGATCGCCAACACCTGGGAGAAGCGTGGAATTGCACTTCTTGCAGAACAGGCGCTTAACAGACACAGAATCAAGTGTTAAGTTGACCCGACGGCATATTTGCCTTGATGTGCGTGCGTAAAACTTGGAAACCGAGGGGGCCCTTTCTGAAAGTATCGTGGATGCCGCTATTAGATGAGTCAGACGAAGCGCTGCGTCTTCCTCCCTGGGGGCCTTTTTCTTCTTCGCGTTACCCTTGAACCGTTTTTGTCCCATGACTGCCAAGAGTAGGCCAAGTCACGGCGTAGCAACTGACGAAGTGGATTTGTGGGGCACGTGTCTTTGTGCCGTTTACCTCAACAACACCCAACTCCATCAAAACCCTCCTAGTCCCGTCGTATTTCTGTCGCGGTTCAGAAGTAGCGGCGATAAACCTAGCGCCAAAACACGTCAACCCAAGAACTCGTGGCAGCCACGGTAATTGCCGTTTCAGTACACAGGGCAAACGATACTTGGCTGCGTAAGAATCACTTGGTAGTACGAAGGGTAGAACGCTACCTAAGTTGGTAGAACGCTACGTGTAGTCAAGAATCAATAAAAGCTGAAAACAAAAACTGTAGATACCTTCGCAAGCCATCATCATGATCTTCTTTTTATGAGCACAATCATGATGATGATGATCATCATCAGGATCGATGGCATCGCAGCTTCCCTCGGAACAGTACCTCGTCCCCCAGCACAAATTGAGCCATTTGTTTGCCACACTTTAGCCGTCTTTCATTCAGCAGTTTCGCCTGCGTGACGTCCTTCATCACTCTCGTCCCTCTCCATCGAAGCCCGCGCCACAGCACCTCACCTCGAGACCGCGTCCTCCCTCCCCTGCTTCGAGCAAGCAGAAACCGTTACTCTCTCTCTCTCGTTTACGAAACGCGCACGTCAGTTACTCGTACGCGGGGGTTTGCTAAAGACCCCAACACCTAGAACACCTCTATATCGTAGCTACCGACTACAAATTAGCAGCCTTGCTACACACTGGGCTCCAACAAGAAAGTGTCAGGTCCCTAAGATGTTTTCATCTGCTACGAGAGCGTTTCGTCACCGACGCTTATAGCATTCTTCATCCGCTTAATCTCTTCATTCAAAACCGTTACTATAGCTCTGGACTGTTTGTTGGACGGTAGAGTTGAGGTGTAGGGTATGATGTTGATGATGATGGTGACTTTATTTACGGCATAATGGGTGCGCCCATGATGCTGGAGCTTCGTCACTCTATTCACTTTTACGTACGTTTTAGCGGTTTACAATCACAACAGGTTGAAGGATAGAATGATGCCGAAGTTCAACTAACTACTTCATCTTTGGCAACAACTATGAGAGATATCCCTCTTGCCACCTGCATCTGATACCGCTACAGCATAATATTTGATCCTAACAAAACCTTGTTTTTACGATGCTCTCCCGGATTCTTATCGTGTTGAAGATGGTTGGTTGATTTGGCACAGAACCTTGTTTCCAGCATGAATGTCAGCATATAATGGTACGTTCACCTAGTAGTTTATAAGGGCAGGCCAGTGGCTATTAAGTGCTAGCAGTGAAGTACTGCCCTCGTCTTCAGTTTCACTCCTTCTCGGCTGTGACTCTCCGTAAGATAATCTTCACTGTACAATAATGTGATGTTGTGTATAATATGTTCTCTTTTCTTTCAGTACACTCCTGTGCTGTACTCCATCTCGCTGGAATTTCAGTGGGCTGCTCACAACGGTGACCGTAGGTATTCGATGCTGTGAGGCGGGTGCGTTGACCCTTTACGCTTGTTCGACGAAAGAGCAGTGACTGCAATTAATACTTAAAAGCCGAGTGACTAGTTTGCAATCAAGAGTTTGAGTTTCTCTGTAGAACCATGGGAAGGCGAAGAACCATTTGCAAGCACACAAGGTTTTGCCTTCCCAAAACCCAATTTGTGAAAGCAGGAATTACTAAGCACTGCAGTTGTCATTGCTTGGTCAGAATCCATTCTGAGATGATCGCTGATGTAGTAAGTGTTCGACACACAAGACAGGATCAAGGTACATCGAAGCATGTAGATACGGAGTAATGGCAACCGTGAATAACAGATGAGTGGCTGATCTGAAAAATAATAAGGGTTGCATCACGAGACTGAAGGGTTGACAAAGACAGCGGCATTTCTCTGATACATGTTTAAGAGCTTGGGTTTGCGGAATCTTTCCAAATCGTAGCTAGTTGAAGCACAAAGACAGCGTATGCATTCTGCGAGAAAGTGAACTGACTATATAAGATTATTGCTCGTGAACATAGAACAGGCTTGATGGGTAGCGTTTGCTAAGCGCATCTGTGCCACCTACAAGGCGTAAGTTGATTTGGGAGTCGTTGGGTGCTTGATGACCACATAATCTAGAATAAAAAGAAATACGAGTGTGATGAAAATGTTTAATACTGAGGGGCGAGAGTTGATGAAGGTGTAGCGTACAAGTCGCATGTGATGCGTAAGGATGTATACAAATGTTGCTAGAAGTACAATGATCTTGACAGACATCCAAACTAGAGCTGAGGAGAATCAAGCAGCATTTGTTAAGTAGGGGTTGGAAGGCATCCCCCCATAGCTCAGAGAAAGCGAACAGAACAATCCATACACAGCAAGCACACGAACATCAAAAATAGTGAATGTGGCTAATAGAAAGAGCGTCAAAATTGCTTCGGAGCTGCTTGCAAAGCCGGGCACATGGAGCGCATAGCATGGCCAACAACCTTCTTCATAGAGCGAAGAACAACCTGTTTGGCGATAAACCGGGCCGAAAAGCGAAGCACGCGCACCCAACGTGGGCACTGACGATGAGTAACATTAAGCGTAGTAGTGGAATCAGTAGTGGAGGGAACAATTGCCACTGTCTGTTGTCGATTGGCCGTCGAAGCCGACGACAGTGCCGCGAACGGGCAGGTCGCAACGCGCTTGGGAGATGACGGCGACTGTTGTGGCTGGATGTCAACGGCGGCTGTGCTCAGCTTTGACAACCGCAGCTCTGGCGGCGAGGAGATATCTGACACGTCGTGTGCGGACGACGCGGCGGAATTGAGCGACATGGCTGGATATGTTCCGAGGAGACGAGATCGATCAAGGCATGAAGCTGCGGTGAAGTAGCAAGCCGAGGAGAGCGGACGAGTGCTTTAAAAGCTGGGTGTCGAGCGACGGTTTTCTTCACATTCAACTCGACATACTGGGCTATACTGGACACACACGCAGCCAGGAGCGCAGGCCCGTCAATGGCTGCTTCATCACATGATCATTGCTGACGTCGGTGTTGCCATTTTTGCGTGCGCTGTCGACATTTGATGCGCTGGATTTGATGCATCCCAGCATTTTCTTGCGCGCAGCTTTGTTGCCCATTGCGAATTTTAGCTTTAAAATAGCGCAATCGTTCACCTGGTGCGCACCACGAGACAAGTGGATAACGTGGCCGAGTGGTTAAGGCGATGGACTGCTAATCCATTTCCCTAGGGAGCGAGAGTTCGAATCTCTCCGTTATCGCGCAACTCCGTCTTTTTTTATTGCTGACCTTCTTTGCTCAAGCTTCAGCCGTTCAACTGCGGGGAAAGCCTCTACGTTCGGGACGAGGACGGAGCTGCATACGAGCCCTCTCCGTCAAAATGTAATTCATCTCTTTCGCTCCTCCAAAACTGCTGCGGAATATGCTCTTCCACAAAGTCTGCAACCCTCATGAAAAACGCTCCTTTAATGCCTCCGCTCTCCACCTGCGTGCGTATGCCATGCGCTAAGTCCGCCCCATCAAAAGCGCATCCCACCACCGCATGCCGCAGGTCATCTTCAACACCGTCAACTGACGTCTTCACCACAACATTCTCCACAACGCCCCCTTTCCTAGCATACAAGGTAAGGTGCGTGTTAGAATCGACCTGCGCTTCATAGTGAAAGCGAGGCGTTTGTCCGTATACCCACGCATGACTACTTAGTTCATCACGTTCCTTCCGGAAGTCTTCCAGTTGATACGGATCTACTTCCTCCACGTTTGCGCTACCCCCGAAGCGAGCTGCCACCGCCTGCATCATTTGTTCCGTTGTGATGCTGTTATGCATCGATATATTCGTAACTGTTGACCGAATACTTTGCGTACCACTCGCATGCAGTTCATCACGTAACGGTGATCGAAGTACTCTTGATAATCGAACAAGATCTGAGTCCACCAGCAAAGTGCCATGATGATAAGCTCGGTTACCAGTAATGCGATATGCCGCCCCAGAAACCTTCATCCCTTCCACCAGAATATCCGCGCGTTCATTCACTGTTGCGCTGATGTTGAGTTCGCTTTGGAGCATTTCCGCGATCATTGTAGCAGCTTTGTGAGGACTGTACTCATCTCTCGAAGTCATCCAGCAGAAATTCACGTTTCCTTCATCGTGCACCACTGTCCCTCCTCCTGATCGACGTCTCATGATAGACACTTGTTCCTGTTTTGCGTATGATATATCTGCCTCTTTGAATGCGTTTTGAGTACGTCCTAGAATCACACAGGGCGAGTTTATGTACAGCAGCAACGTCTGTTTCTTGGATGCTAGCAACAGTCGCTCCTCCGCTGCCAAGTTTGAAAACGCATTTCTTGCTCTCAGAAGCAAAATGCGAGTCGTATTCATCGTACCTAACGACGCTGAGATGGTACGCGAGCTTGGTGGCTCACAAAACAATCACCTTGGCTGCTCGTAAACAACACGTGACAATCTTTGATTTAGCTCAGATCCTCCTCGGCTGCTCGTGAGCAACACGTGACAATCTTGATTCAGTTCCGATCCTGTTTGAGTCCACCACCATGGAAATTCATGCTCGGATATCCTCAAACCTTGTTTCAACCAGGTGCAAAGGTATGCTCGCAGAGGAAACGCTTTCGTTCAATTAAAGATTATGATACTCCGCATGGAGAGATTTGCGAGCGCGCGAGTTTAAAACAGCTAAATTCAGGTCGCGATCCGTACACTTCAGCAATGCTCAGCATCAGGCTGATTAAACGGCATTGAGCTCGTCAAACATTGCAACAGTTCCGGCCGAATAAAAACTCGCCTCCGATAGGCAGAACCTTAGCTCCCGCAGAGTTGAGTTGAGCGTTTCGATTCGTTGATGTGATCCCAAGGTTGAGCGTTGTCATTCAACAGGAACCATTGTACGTGTGTGGTTATCAAATCGATCGCCGTGCGACCCTTTTCCGAAGTGCAAGTACACATCAACTGGTAATACTTTCAAAGAAGTTCGAGATCGCTCACCTTGGTTTGATCCATCTCGCCCGGCGTCTGACTCCGACTCCTGGAACCAATTCAAGATGAGACAAATCCGGAGGCGTTGCAATCCCTCGTTTGTAGGGTCTCCCTCCGTGCTGCGATGGCGACACCAACAAGTTACATTCGTTCAATCTGCAAGAATGCGTTACACAAGCCGCAAAACCATCCGATGCTCTATGAAACCCTATCTAGAGAAGCTGGTTTCCTTACAAGACCTCACGTCTACCGAAGCTACGGAAGCAGTGAGCTATATTCTGAGCGGCGAGGCATCCGAATCTGAAATCGCTGCTTTTCTTGCTGTTCTTGCGGCGAAAGGTGAGACGTCCGACGAGGTCTTCGGCACTGTCAAAGCAATGAGAAAGGAAATGGTGCCAGTAGTTTCACCATATCCAGTCCTGGATATCGTTGGTACAGGAGGTGATGGCTTCAATACAGTCAACATTTCCACTGCCGCATCAATACTGGCAGCCGCGGCGGGATGCAAAGTGGCTAAGCATGGAAATCGCTCTGTCAGCTCCAAGAGCGGCAGTGCGGACGTGCTCGAGGCGTTGGGAGTAAACATACAACTCTCTCCAGAAGGTGTTTCAAAATGCATAGACCAGGCCGGAATCGGTTTCATGTTCGCACGACTCCATCACCCGAAAATGCGCTTCGTCGGTCCCGTTCGACAGGCTTTGAAGATTCGAACGTTGTTCAACATTATTGGACCACTTCTCAATCCCTGCAGTGCAGAGTACGCTGTAATTGGTGTCGCTAGACCATCCCTACTTGATACAATGGCTGATGTCCTAATCTCATCCGGCGTCAAACATGGTGTTGTCGTTCATACCGCAGGACTTGATGAGTACAGCAACACAGGAGTATCAAGTGTGGTTGAGTTTGTTAACGGCGTCAAGGAACAGAAGACATTCGATCCTGAGAAAGAGTTAGGAATGCCTCGAGTGCATGTTTCCTCTCTTAAAGGAGGTGATGCCGTCGAAAATGCTTCCATTATTCGCGATGTTTTCTCTGGGAAGCTAAAGGGGCCTGTCACGGACGCCATTGCTTTGAACGCAGCTGTAGGTTGCTACGTTTATGGACTTGATCCAAACATTGGCGTTGCTATGGAACGCATAAATGGGGTGTTGGCTTCAGGTAAAGCAACTGAAGTACTTGATAATTGGGCAGCTGTTTCGCAGTCCGCAAAGTGAGGAGACCGCCAATGAGAGAAGCAACCATTTTCGAAGCTGATCCTCCTGATCAAATGGCCATCATCTGGCCAACTTTTGGCGTTCAGAGCACGTGAACTTCTGAACGCAAACACGATCAACCCTTCGAAACTTTCTCCAGAGCTTGTTGCTCATTTTTGTGCTTTAGGAAAGTGCAAAACTATCTCTTGTTTGCACATCGGAATCCCCTTTTACCGGATAGATGTAGGAAACTTTTGGAAGGTTTCTTCGTGGCCTTTCATACTTTGATGGTGTTGTTTGGGATGGGTCGAGCCCAGACTGTAAAGGCTTCTTCTCACGCTGTAGCACAAGGGGCTTAGCAGTAGGGAGGGCCTTTGTTTTACGCTTCCGAGGCTCATGCATTTTGCGCGGCCCCGAACCTTTGCCAATTTGAGACTTGACGCGGGACTCGTCCCGTTGAAGATCGTCATCGTTATTTTGGGCCACCCCTGTTTCTTTGATCCTCCGCTTGTCCGCAGATCTTCTGACTACTCGCTTCTTGGTCGTTCGGTCTTGATAGCTTACATCATTTCCAGACTCATATTGAATGCCAGAGCTCTCCGGTTCAAGGTCGTCACTGTTATTCTTAAGTGTCTCCGTCACTTTGGGTTTCCGCTTTTCTGCTAATTTTGTGACTGCTCGTCTCTTTGTCGGTCGGTCATGATAGCTTTCCTCATTTTGAGTGACTTCTGAGGGAAGGTCAATAAATGCTGGACCCATTACCTCTGACTTTGAAGAGGAAGCAAACTTTCGTTTAGTACCTGAATGGGCGTTTTTCGATTCTTTTGGGTTCACATGTGTTCGCGACCTGTCCTCTGAGGTTATGCTTTTCTCAGTGGCCATTTTGTCTAGTTTTTCCTGCAGTTCGAGTGCCTTTCTTTCTGCGGCATCTGCTCTGCGCGATTCTTTTTCAGCCTTTAAACGGTGGTTGACGACAAGGTGAGAATATTCCATATTCTCCTGCCGCAAGTTAAGTATTGAATCCCTAGCGGTAGATTTGGCTTTAGCTTCTGAGTGCATACTCTTCTGTAGAGCAGCCATCATATCTTCCGCAGAACGTTCCCTTTCGTTCAGGGCGGAGGTTGCCTTATCTCTTTCTTTGGTCACTTGCACAAGTTCGCTTTCTATACTTTCCTGTCCATTTTTCACATCTTGTAGTTCTTTTGTTAGGGATGATATCGACGCAGTTAGTTGCTTTATCGTGGCAGCCGATTGGTTTTGGTCGTTTTGATGTTGCTTTTCTAGTTCTCGAACCTGTTCGCGGAGCGCGGTAATCTCATTTTGAGACTCGAATAGTTGGGCGCTTAGGTCATCTCTGTGAAGGGCTGCTAAGTCGAGCAATCGCTTTCTTTCCTCGAGTACGGCAGAAATCAACGTCGGGCCCCGTTCACCCCAGACGCGCAGCATTTCCGACAGTTCTTCGTCCATCTCGTCTTGGAGGACCTTTAGTAGTGAGGTGACCGCGCTCCACTTGTTGCAAATGACGCAAAGAGGCGATGGGAGGGGAAGAGACTCAGCTTGTTGTATCTACAGTGCTGACAAGGCAAAGCAAGTTCACAAAGCGACACGAAATGGTGATGCAACGCGGAACCGAGATGTTTTTCATGGTTGTCATCATGGTTGCCGCTGTTTTGTTCCGCTTCGATGCCAAGCACCACTCTCTGCGCACGGGGCTTTGCTGACGTACACTGTGTGCAGGGCAAAATAATATTTTATTCCACAGACAAACAACAAGTTACAAGGATCGAGTGACAGAAAGTTACACGCCGAAGGGGTCTTGTTGGACGAACCCTTCGTCACGAAAGTAGGCCCACGTGTAGGAAGCAGGAATGTCAGTCCGTAAGGTTTGTCACCACGATTGGCTTCGCTGGTGTATCAAAAGTGCCAGACTTCGCTCTTCACGACGGTAGAAAGCTAGACTACCAAAGGGCAGCAAACGCTCGAACGCTTCTTTTCGCCTGATTCATGTGCGCGGAGCATGTAATCTTCGCAGATAATGGGATGCGACAGAAACATCAGGCTGGCCCACCGTGTCTTTCATATTTTGAGCGCCCGACAGTTCCACGACACTGATTACTCAAGAGTATTCACCAAGCAAAATGGAAGCAGCAGAAGAGCTCAGGATCCACTGTACCACCCCTCAAGCGCATGATCAACTGATGCGACGTCATGCCAGTGATCTCCTTTGTCTCACACTATCTCACAACGTAAAGCTATTTTCCCCGGAAGAGACGCTGGAAACTGCCTCTCAATTGCTTCATGACGATCCTCATTCTAAAAGCGAGCCTTATTCAGAACAAAAGCAGTTGGATATGGCTGTTGTGCAACGCTACCTGGAAACGGACTGGTGCGGCCATATGTTGGTTGCCCTTCCGCAAACTGCAACCACCCAAAATGTTCTTCTCCGGCTGATGCCGTGGTGCAACTTCGGCAGCGTGGCAGTTACTGGTTTCCAAACCAAGGGAAGAGGCCGTCGTGGAGCGATATGGAAGTCTCCGATCGGCAGTGTCGCCATTTCCGTCAAAGTCATCGTTCCGAGTGCTAAACCCGAAACGCTAACCTTTCTCCAATTCATTGCCGCTTTGGCTGTCGTGGAAGCCGCGAAACGAAATTGGAATGTGCCGTTGCGTATCAAATGGCCTAATGATATATATAAACATGGTGATAAACTAGGTGGTGTCCTTTGCGAGGGAGCACTTCGTAACAATCAGTTTGAAGTGATCGTCGGGGTTGGAGTCAACGTTACAAATCAATATCCTACAACATGTCTGCTCGATCATAGAATAACCCATGGACGAGAAATTTTCGTTGCTCAGTTTCTTGTAGAGTTTGAGCGGTTGTATAATACTTATCGTGAGCATGGATTTGATGGTGAGCTAAGAAATATGTATCTTGATGCATGGATGCATAGCGGACAGCAGCTGGCAATTGGTGGACCGCATGGTGCTCGGGCTGTAGTGCACGGATTGGCTCCCAACGGTTGGGTACGAGTTTTGAGAGAAGACAACAATTCTTTTGAAGATCTGCCACCAGAAAGCACAAGCCTTGATATGAAGAATTCCATTTTGAAGGAAAAGGATGTCGGTCCGCGATAATTGTTTCACTTGCTATGCTTCGTAGCAGTTTTGGAAGAACTTGTGGATGAAGGTGTACAGCCGTGGCACAAACGAGATGTGCTTACATATTGTTCAACCATTCCCGTTATGGCAAAGGATATGGACACGACGGGTTTTCATTGAAATCGTTGCTCTGCCACGGGATTATTAGCCATCTTACTATCTTGTCGCGATCAGTGTGCTGCATGGAGGCAGTGTCCGAATTCTCAGGTACATATAGAGGGGACATTCCTTGTATGCGAGCAGAAACAACTCTTGATAACCGTTTAACACACATTTTACAAAAGCGATCATATCAGTCGTGCTAATATCGACACTGGTGTTCTATGTAAGAGCTATACATCTGTTAGCTGATGTTGTATCAGCTCAGCGTACGCTCCGTTTCTTCGTAAAAGAACGTCGTGTGTGCCGTGTTCAATGATTCGGCCTTTCCGAACCACGGCAATCACGTCGGCGTTACGAATAGTCGACAATCGATGTGCAACCACGATAGTTGTTCGTTCAGATGCAGCGCGATCAAGCGCCTCCTGAACAATACCTTCACTGGCACTGTCCAGCGCGCTAGTGGCCTCATCGAGCAACAGAATAGGTGGTCTGCGAATCAAACTACGTGCGATCGCGACGCGCTGCCTTTGACCTCCACTGATAGCATCTCCACGAGGTCCAACCAATGTGTCATATCCCTGAGGCAGCTGGGCGATGAATTCATGAGCATTTGCGAGCTTGGCGGCTTCAACGACGTCCGACATGCTTATCGGCGTACCATCTTCATGGCCAAGTCCGTATGAAATATTATCAAATACAGATCTGTTGAACAATTCGGGTTCTTGAGATACAATGCCAATGTGTGACCGCAAGTTCTGGACATTTGATTCCGCGATGTCGTGACCGTCAACAGCAATCCTTCCCTCACGAATTGTATAGAATCTTTCTAGCAGAGATATGATTGTGCTCTTTCCATGACCCGAAGTACCGACAATTGCGAGGGTCTTGCCCTGCATGATATCGAGTGAAAGCCCGCGCAGAACAGGGACATCAGGGCGTCGGGGGTATTCGAAATATACTTTCTCCGCCTTAATGTCACCATTAACAGAAGCCCTCTTCTCTCCGTCGGGGGACGAAGGGTCGATCAGGCTCGTGCGGTCAATCAAGCGATAGATTTGAGTAGCTCCAATCTTCGCAGCTGCAACATCCGGGGCAAAGATGGATATATTACCCAGAGTGATTGCTGCAAACAGAATAGCCATGGAAGACAAAAGCATCTCTTGGAAGGTACAGTGTCCCCGTTCCACAAAGTCTCCTCCGGCCTTGAAGGTGGCATACCATATGATGTACTGGCAGAACTCGGAAAACCCATATGCGATTCCCGTGAAGAGGGCTTTTCGTCTCTTGGCATTGACCGTCTCATTAATCCCACTGTGGTACCGATCAACGAAGTAGTCCTCGATGCCAAGACTGCGGACTGTACCCACGTTGTCTACAGCCTCAGCCGCCAGGGTATTTGCCTTTGCAAAGTCTTTCTTCGCCCCAGAGTCAATCCCGGCCGAAGCTTGCATCTCAAAGTACCCACCAAGCGCAACACCAGGTATGATTGCCAGCACCACCAAAGTAAGACGCCAGCAATTCACAAATGCAATGATGAGACCTGCGAGTAGAGACCCAATAAGGTTGACCCCTACACCGTAGAGATCACCGGTAAGGCCCTTGACGGCGCCAGCATCAGCCGAAAGACGGGTTGTGAGTGCTCCAAGGGAGTTCTCCTGCAGATCGAAGTAACCAATCTCTTGACGAAGCAACGATCTGAAAGCAAGTGTGCGCAATTTCTTCGTCAACTTTTCCCCAGAAACACCAAGCGTTGCGTGTTGCAAGATATTCCCAACAAACGCCATCGCTCCCAGGATGACGAACGAGAGAGCCCAGAAACGAACATCACCGGTCTCATTGGTACCAAGCATGATCTCAATGAGCTCAACCAAGGAAATTGAAGCGAGAGGCCAGATGACTCCAGCCAAAACTGCACCACCCGTTCCAATGAGCATCAGTAGCCATTCGGAAGAGTTCATTCGCAACGTTCTCATGAAGAGTCCCTTATCCAGGTCTGGGCCTTTTTCTTCCTCTTCTCCAACAGCATCAATAACTTTTGTGGTGGATTCGCCCTTGGTCTGGCTGACGCTCAATGCGTTGACGCTAATGGCCGCCTGCGGTCGTATGTCACCACCATCGTTATCATCATCGTCTTCATAAGTCTTCTTCTCTTCCTCCATCTTGGCTTTCTCGATTCTTTGCAACTCAATAAGCGATTTATAGAATCCTCCTTCTTTGTGAACAAGAGTATCATGCGGGCCACGCTCCACAACGTACCCATTCTGGACACACGATATGTTATCTGCGTTCCGAATAGTACTTAAGCGGTGAGCAATGGTAATCGTTGTCCTTCCTGCGGCAGCCTTATCCAAAGCATCTTGCACAATCCTTTCACTGGCAGTATCCAGACTAGCTGTCGACTCGTCGAGGAGCAGGATCTTGGGGTCACGGACCAACGCTCTCGCAATACATACACGCTGCTTTTGACCTCCACTGAGCATCGCCCCTCTTTCTCCTAGCATCGTATTATATCCTTCGGGAAGTTTGGAAATAAACGAATGTGCGTTGGCCATTCTTGCAGCACGGATAATCTGCTCGTCCGTGATCTTCTTCCTGCTTGCAACAATTCGACCTTGTCCATCCTTCACATATTCTAAACCTGCACCAAGAGCTATGTTATCTTTGATCGAAAGCATGAAAAGAGATGGCATCTGCGACACAACCCCAATTTGCGACCGAAGCCACTTGACATTGAGCTCACGCAGATCATCTCCGTCCAAAGTGATACGGCCGTTAATCGGATCATAAAACCGTTGGATGAGCTTTGCGACCGTAGACTTTCCTGATCCTGACTTGCCACAGAACGCCTCTGAACTACCAACCGGGATGTCCAGATTGAATTTGTTCAGCACATATTCTGCTTGACCCTCCTCAACAATGCGCTTTCGATAATTGAAGTCGACATTCTCAAAGCGGATATGGCCCTCGACAGGGGTAGTGGGCACAATGCCGTCTTCATTCGTGGGGTCAATTGGACTCTGTCGATCAATGATCTCAAATACACGAGGAGCAGCCGCGCGCGCCACCCCGAATGATTTGAATGCCGGTCCAGCAGTACCAAGAGAGCTTGCGCCTAAAGTGATAGCGAAGAACACAAGCAGTACATCGCCAGCCGACATCTCGTCGTTACGAACAAGAACAGAGCCGTACCAGAACGCCAGTCCATATGTGGACAAAATGAGCAGCATACTCGTTCCAAGCCCCAATCCAGTTGAAACGGCAGCCTTTACGGCCGATCTATATGCTTTTTCAAGCGAAGATTCGTAGCGCTTGGCTTCGTCTTCCTGGCCGCCAAAGGCGGTGACTGTACGAATGAGACTGAGGACTTCAGAGGCAATTGCACCAGCTTGACCGTACGCCCCGAGACCGTCGCCTGTGGCCTCCGCCGAAGCGTTGCCGAAAACAGCGCCTGCGACCATGAGTAATGGTGTGACGGCGAGAACGACAAGAGTGAGCTTCCATCCGTAAGCAAAACCAATGATTATACCGACGACGAAGGTTGTGATATACTGAACAGCCGTGGCGAGCTTATCGCCAACACCACCTTGAATGAGGTTGATGTCGTTGACGACAATATGAGTGAGAGAACCAGCCTCATGGTCATCGTAGAAATCACAATCCTGCGCAATGAGATTATCGAAAAAGTGTCGACGGAGATTGTTTCCCATGCTATTCGCAGCAGTTAGCGCGAAGAACAGCTGCATGAAAGAAATTGCAAAGGCGACAAACGAAACAATGAGGAAAAGGTTGGTAGTGTCTTCAATCTCCTCATTGACAGAATCCGACAAGACAAGCTCTCCTTCTCCAGTTGGATTGAGTGCAGTACCAAACTCATCAATGATACGACCAAAGAGAACAGTAAGAACCGGCAAAAGGGTACCATGTCCAATGGCGGCTATTAGTGAGATGCAAATCATAATTATCTCTGTGCGGGTGGCATATCGAAACAACTTCCAGTACGGAGCTGGAGGATATTTTTGTGGTTCGATTTGCTTCTTGTTCTTCTTCCATCTGAACAGAGATCGCGCAGAAGGAGAGGATTTGGAATCCTCAGCCGATGAAGACTCCTCCAGTTTGTCGGCCATGGTGAAGGAAACGGGATGCAATGCTGACTAGCTGCCGCTTGATCGCTGAGGAGGTTCGTGGAACCGTAATCCACTTCTTATACAGACGCGAATTGAAGCACAGAAGCACGTCACGAGACACGGCAACAGAGCGCTCAATACGCAAGCTAAAGAATGCTCCTCGTCTGCCGCAAGCTCAGGCGATCGTGATGCCACTCACGCAGGACAAAAGCTCCAGAGCTTGACGCGCTGCCCGCGAGCGCCACTCAGTTCATCCAACTTGTCGCCCACTTGATGCCCTTGCGAAAAGCAGTGTGTCCGCGAAAATCAAGATGCGCCTCGCCGTGGCGTGCATCGCAACCAGATTGGCACGAAAACGAACGTTGAGATGCATTAGCAACTTCTTTGTCACTTTTGCACACGCCGATTGGCTGAATGCGAATTTGCACGGGCACGCGTCCACCATTCGGGAAGCTAAGTCATGGCTCGACCAATAGAGTGCAGTTGCTTGGCAGAGAGCGCACGGGATTTGTCCAGCGGTGACAGCGCACGTTTCGTTTCAATCGTACTAGTCTCCGTCACGGGGAGGGTGACGTAGATACGCATGCGTCACGCTGCCGCATGCGCCTGGTCTCCGCTCGCCGTGCAGAATGAGGCGATTCGCCGCCGTGCGCGACGCTGCCCGCGCGATGCAGCACGAAGACGAGACAATGGTTGCCAAAGAGCGACGCACGGGTGCACTATGGTCCGACAGCACGAGGCGCTCGCGTGTGCCATAGCGCGATACCATTTCAAGCCCATCGTCGCCGAGGTGGTTCGTCTGCTCTGTCTTCATCCCGGCTCCACTCTTGCCGCGCTTACCGACTTATCATCACCCTATTTCGAGGACGTTTGCGCGCGCAATCAGAAGCAACACCGAGTTGTTGGCGATGACCAGCGTTTCAACTTTGTGCGTGATTCGCTTGCGGTTTTATGTCAACATGGTATTGTGTACTACGTCGAGCGCATTGTGTTTGATATGACCAAGCGCGCTTCACTGAATGACGGCACATCATCACATCAACGGACGCGCATTCATTATTATTGCGATGTCAATCTGCTGCTATATAGGCCCCGTATACCGCTGTATCTTGGTTTCGCACGCCGTCGTTTTGGAGAATTTGGTCATGCTGTGCTATCCGCTTTGTTGGAGAGAGGACGTCTCACGTCCGCCCAGCTTTTCAAGTGCACATTGGCGCCGAAGATGGCTGAGTTTGGTATATCCGAAGCCGCTGTCCAGGCCTGTCTGACTGATATGGTTCAATCCGGCGTCGTGCACTGGTGCGGAAAACGCAAGAAACGCTTATCCGTTCTGGCCAAGCTCGAGAGGCAAAAAGAAGAGGCTGCTGTGGACATCGTAGGCTCAAAGCGACCTAATCCGACTGCCATGCATTATGAAGATGACGATGATGAGGATGACTACGACGATGAGGATGACAACCGCCCTCGTATTGAGATTGGCCGGGGTGATCATATGCGGTCCGTCCTTGTGCCGGACAAGAACAACGATACCGATATCTGGGGCGTGTGCTACTGGCATCTCAATCGCGAGTTTAGAAACGAGTGCTGTCTCATGGTGGTTTCAACTCGAGTTAATAGCGAACTATCGGTACAAATACTGCGAGTCGGTTTGCAAATTGCATTGTCAAAAGAGGATTGTCAACAACCTTCGGACGATATGGAAACCGCTGAGGTCCATACTGATGACATCAAGAAGGGCTTGGAAGAGTTTGATTTATTCGTTGGCGCACAAGACTTTTGGAATGCCGCGCTGCTGCTTGCGAAGCATGACCCGCCGTTTGTTTTGGCCGTTCCCCCGCATGCACCTACTCATCTCAAATTCGTCCCTGGAAGATTGGTCGCGGAGACTCGCCACAAAACCGCTGAGGAATTGATCCTGAGCCGATATGACAGCACTGGAAGACGCATCTTCCGAGCACTGGCTTTGGAAGGTGCTATGGAGGAGAAAATGCTGGCTGAGAAATGCATGCGGCCATTGAAAGTTGTGCGAGAACATCTGTTCCGTATGTATCAGGATCGCATTGTTGTTACTCAAGAGGTGCCTCGTTCGAATGATCAGCAACGAGCAAGCAACTGGTTTTATCTGTGGAAGGTGAATACTTTTTCCGTTCATCGCAATTTGATCGAGGTGATGTACAAGACATTGCTGAACCTGTTTATGCAATATGAAATGTTAGACCAGGACACAAAAGACCCCGAAGAACAGAAGAAAATGAAGAATCGCGAAACGCTTCTCATCGCTAGTATTCTTAGAGTGGACCAATCTGTCATGGTTATGCGGGATTTTGGTCCAATCACTGCCGCTTACTTTCCTTCAAAGTATGAAGTACTTGATGGGTACATACTACATAGCAAAAAACGGCGGCGACGGGCAGCATAAGCGACTCATCGATGCCAAGTTAGTATGCGTCAACTTCGGCTCATAAAGCACAGAAGGAAGAGATTCGTCGGTTAACTTGCAGCGGTTACTTCACTGGCCCATTGAAAGGGCAGCTACAGCCAAGCGATCTGCTGCTTCATTTCCAGGAATTCCCACATGACTTTTCACCCACACCACTGTCACCTTAATCCCAATTCCAAGCAAAGCTCTTCTGTTGTTATCAATGGCTACCCATAATTCTTTGTTTTTCACCGGCGTGCCTGCTTTCGTCTTCCAGTGTGCCTTCCTCCAACCCGGTAGCCATTGGTCCATGCCATTTTTTGTGTACTGAGGTGGAAATCGAATTGAAACCCAAACTTGTTAGAACACGTACGAAACACCATAAAACGCAGTTGACTTCAACTCACCATTGAGTCAGTATAGACTTTAACCATGCCGTTTCTCGCCACCAGCCCGTGCTGCCTAATAATCTGTAGTGCTTCAAGCATAGCTGACATCTCAGCCCTTTGGTTGGTAGGATGGTCAAGCAGAGGCTCCGATACATTGTATGGGTTATCCTCACCGAAATAGACACCATACCCCGCTCTGCACCCCACTTGTCCGTTCCTAGTACACGCACCATCTGTATAAACCTCCAGTTTCTCTGGAGCATCTGAAGGGGGATTGGTCGCTGTAAGGCACACTATTTCGTCACTATTGATCTCACCATCAGTGGACGCTGTGTGAGACATGGTGTGCCCAGCACGTTTTGGAGTGGCTGCCGTAAAAGATTGCGCTTCTTCGAGCGTTTTGAAAGACTTGAACTTGGCGTTTGGTACACCATTGACATAGAGCTTGCACTCATTCCACGAGGTCAATACACCTGAGAAACCGTCCCGTCCGTGCCGAACGGCGTAATACTTGCGCTTTGCAGCTGAGTCGGATGGTCTTTTAAATTGGGTCATGTGCGGTCCAAGTTGTGCTGCTCTGTGGTCTATTGGATTCCTCCTCCGCGCCCTATTGTTCCTTCTGGGCATTGCAGGGAAGCTGAACAGATGAAAACTCCTTCGGAACAATAGCAGTGGCGAGATGAATGCTGGTTGCACGGAAGACCACGGAGTGATGCTCCTAAGTAGTGACTTGAACATAGGAAGGTTGTGGGAAAGCAAGTGGCCTCTTGTTTACATGCCCATTGCGCTCGGTGTCACTGGCGGAAAAACGATACCCAATCGTACAAGGGTGGAACGCTAGCCGGAGCGTAGGGGAGCTAAGATATCGGTAGAGAACGCGGTTCTGCAATGCAAAATTCTCATGTTTTTGTTTGCCCACGTTGCTGGGCTTATTTACAAGCAAGAACAGCTTTGCAAGACGATTTTTGTAACGATCTCGAGGAAAGAACCCTTTAGGCAATAATCTTCCACTGTCAAGCGTTTAAGTTTGTTGAGCTCAGCCCAGGTTTTCTGCAACACTACTAACGTCAGCTGGCACGAACACGCCCAAGTCACGGGCCAGTGCAGAGAAATAGATCTCGCTCACTGTTTCAATGAAGATTAATCCGAAAGAGGCTCCGCTCCATCTTCCCTCACCATGCGTCTTGTTCGTTTTCTGCAGTAGGCCTTTCGGAAAACTCTGAGTATTGCGTCTGTTTCATCTGATGCGCGAAGAGTACATCCAACTTAAAATCTGAGTTTGTGCTAAAGATTAGAAACTTCGCATAAAGCAATAATCACGCGGTTTAGTGGGAGCCAAAGTACAAACGGGGTACACTTTTATTAACAGTCGATCGGCTTTCTGGTCTGCAAACTAAACTAATGAAAGCTGGAACCAAAGAAAGGAGATGTTATCGAACAAAAAAAACGGTAGATAGTAGACCGTGATGTGATATATTTTACAAAAACAGAAGTTTGGCTGGCTGGATACGGTGTATTCAGGTAAGTTGGTCACGAAATTTGCGCTAAGTGAAATGGTGAGTGTTTTCAGCCTCCTGCTTTACAAGGCCAACAATAACACTAGCAGCATAAGAATCAGGTACGTGGGAACACGCGAAAGAATCTGCTCCTGAGGAGTGGGTCTTCTCCGGTTAGGTGAAGCATGTTGCAGTCACATGTAACAGTGCAATTTGCAGTGAAAGCGGGTAAGCTGTTGGCAACAAAACAAGCAGCGGAGCAGGGATGGATGTCTCTCCGTGCATTTTTAGACAAGGCATGAACAGGGATTTATGTTCAGCGCAGTCTGCCATCAATCATACTCTCGGATGACGAATTTGGAGCTTTAGCCGCACTGCATCAGCATGATTCAGGAATCGTCCAGTCATCATCATTTCCTCTTGCCCCACATGTGTACTCTGTGCTGCGGACACCATGATGGTGCTATCGCGCACGAACCCAGCAGCACCCATTAACCAGGAAACAGCACGGCGTAATTTTAGCTGTGCAAGTGATAAAGGTGAGATGTGCCACGGTGAGCGACGACAAGGGCATCTGCGTTTGCATTGCAGACGTATCTACTCATCTATAATGTTGCCATATTCGCTGGTGGCGAAGTGGGAAGGGTCAGGAATTGGAGAGCCAGAGAGAACTTCAAAGGTTAACCTTACGCGCCCTTTATACAGCATATTATGCAGAAGATGCAACTCACCCCCTTGTCTCGAGATGGAGCTTGGGCACCAATTTAATTTAATCCTCAATTAAATGAGTATAATGTATGCTGTAAGGCTGACAACTGGATTTGAAAATCAATCTTTGTCGTAGCAACTGGCTGGCTTGTACGTTGAACAAGGCAAGCCACCGGCTGATGCACAACGCCGTTCCGCCCTTTACTTTGTACTCCACCTCGGCACACTGGCTTTAGAGCAATCTTCATCATGACGACGGCACATCGCGCAACATGGAAGGCGGCAAGAGGTGGTTTGCAGGAGGAAGGCAGTTTTCGCCTACACGCGCCATCAGTTGCTGTATCCGGAAAGGACGCCCCCACGGAGCGAACGTTGAAGAAACGTCACTTCACTCCCGACGAGTCCTCGCGCGACGAGATGCGTATGAGAATTGAGAACGAAGAAGAGCCTTTGGGCAAGAGACCGCGCCGTTCGCGCTTCGGACCGACCCCTCAAGCCGACGCAGAGACGGATGACGGTAATAGCGATGTGGCCCCAAAGCTTTTACCACCACCTGAGATAGAGGGCGTGGATGGAGGTGATGGGGGGAAAGACAAAGGGGGACGTTCTCATGGCGAAGAGGAACAAGGTGTTGCTGATGACTCTCAAGAGGCTGGAACACCTGGAAGAGCACTCGATCATACGCCCGAAGAGAACGAACACGACGAACCTCAAGAAGATTCTGAAGACGAAGACGACGAATCCGAGGAGGACGAAGCCGAGCTTCTAGCAGAGCTCGAACGAATTCGAAAAGAAAGAGAATTTGAAAAGGCAAAGAAACAAGCAGAGGAACAGGAGCGACTAGAGCGAGAGGAGAGTTCAAAAGCAGCCTCTGAAAACCCATTGCTTTCAAACTTGGCGAACTTCAATGATGAGATTAGCGAAACTGCGAGTATTGCCACGGGCAGTGTACCGGCTTTCGCGGTCAGAAGACGGTGGGACGATGATGTAGTGTTTCGGAATCAGGCACGAGGCGAGCGCAAGCACAAGCCCAGGTTTCTGAATGATACCATCAGAAATGACTTCCACAGGAGGTTCATGAGGCAATATATGCGATAGCGTTGCTCCTTGTACTTGTGGTGTGCTTCGCCCCTAGTTGTGCAATCAATTGGGTGCGTCGCGAGCGACGACCATAATGTTGGCAGAAGACTGTCCCTAATGAAGTCAGTAATGGTCGCAGCTAGAAGGTTGCTTCGCGACTGAGATCATACCCTAAACAAATACACTCTACAAGGGTAGAAGTACAACAGGTGTTTACTAAGATTTTGATGGTGAGACAGAGAAAAGGTGTCTGCAAGAGCTACAGTTTCAACAAGTTATATGTGCAGTCGGAGTTGATATTTTGTGAGCCTGGATCGAAACGAAACTGTCACTCGAGATGATCACGTTGCATTAAAAAACGCACACGTATGAATGAACTTTGACGTTAGGATTGTTGCGTATCGTGAAGAGAAAGGAAAACGATACTTGTATGTGCTATTGCTGCTGCTGCTCCAGGGATCCCAGAGAGGTACGCATGAGCAAAGCTTTTGTGCGACTGGTAAGAGAAAGTTGCCGTCTCGCTCGAGGCATAGCCTCGTTGTTATCAGTGTGTGTTCGCGATGTGATAAAGTCAAACGTAAGACGTCCCTCTCGCCGTGATGCAAAACCTTCCAACAAGCCTCTTGTTCGTTCTACGGAACCCTTTCTGCTGCCGCCCTGGGAGGAATTAGACTCTTCTTCAAGAGCACAGTTTTGGTCATCTTGTTGCTGCTGATTCATATTTTGTCTACGAAACCAAAAGAAAGAACCGCTGTTTGCTGATTTGTAACTTGAACGTCGACGCGTTGCTAAACTAGGTGAACTCTGATTATGGCGATCGGAATGTGAGCGACCGAAAAGCGACTTGTGTGCTTGCGGAACGGAAAATGTACCCATTCTTCTGGCCGACAAGCGGCTGGAATCAGCGTCTCGTTGCGGCGTTCCCTCTTTTGCAGGCGACGTATGTTGTACAGATGTTGGAACGGGCTTTCCCGTGAGCCACGGATGCAGACTCACCTGTGCAACTGAATATCGTTTGGTAGGGTCCAGAGTGAGTAAGCGGGAGGTAAAATGCATAGCGGCGCGCGAAAGAGATTGTGGATATTCCACAATGCCTTGTCTCATCATGGCGGTCATTAGTTGCCCGTCATTATCCACGAACGGGTGCGCACCGGTGAGAAGGATGTAGGCGAGAATTCCAAGCGTCCATGCATCGGCCTTTGCGCCATCGTACCCTATGCCGTTACCGTAGGTGACTTCTGGTGCAGAGTAGTAACTGGAACCACATGAGGTTGTCATGAGGGAGTTTCGACGGATGAGACCGGTCAAACCGAAGTCGATAATCTTGAGCGAGCTATTTTCAACGTCAACAAGTACGTTATCTGGTTTGAGGTCTCTATGAGCGACTCCCTTACTATGCAGATACGCCACGGCATCCACCAATTGGGTCATATATACCTTGGCTTCTGTTTCAGACAGGGGACCGTTTGTGACGATATCGAGCAATTCGCGACCAGGCGCAATCTCCATGATGAGAAAGAGTTTTGTATCGCTCTGAATGGCTTCGACGAAGGCGACGATGTTGGGATGTGAGAGCTTTCGAAGCACGGCAGCTTCCCGACGGGCGTAACGAGCCATGTCCATATCCTCCAGACTGTCCTTCCTCATGACCTTGACGGCAAAGAGATCGCCGGTATCGTCATCAACGCCGAGCATGACTTTCGAGAACATGCCGACGCCCAGCTGCTTGGTGAGTCGGTAACGACCCACCGTTCGCGTGGGCATGTCGTCAAGCAGGGCGCGCGTATCTGCGACAAGCTTGTGGAATGAGCTTCGGGCGGCACCCACAACCAAGACCGTGGCGCAGCAGCCGCGAAAAGACGATGGGAGTTGTTGAGGAGAAGCGCGCAACCCAGAAGAGGTGGCGCCGCGCTCGCCCGCCCAACCAACATAAAAAACGGCAGGCGCTGAGAGCTGTGACTGATTGCGCGAATACACCGCGCTGTCATATGCGCCGTCACAGCGCGACTTTGCTGCTGCGCGCGCGCGACACGCGCGCCCCAAAAAGCGCGCGCTCAATGTATCGTGCTTCGTGGAGCTCGTGGCGCGCGGAGCTCGTGGCGCGCTGTGCTCGCGGCACGTCGTCCTGGTCGCGCTCGCCGCGCGCATGAAGCCGATTCGTCACCGACGCGCCGCGACATAACGGCGGAGCGAAGCACATCGGCGGCGACCGAGCAAGTCGCTACGGTGACGTGCCTCATGCTGACCATGGGCGATGCGATGCATGAAGAGCTTTCATTGAAAACCGACATACGTAATCGACGGCTTCATACGGTCGTCTCTAGTCCAAATTTCCTCCCGCCTTCCAACCTCACGCTATCTCCTAAAAATATACTGCCGCTGTACCGCCTGCAGCCTGTCTCGAGACCTCGCAACATTCCACCGACGACCGTGTTGGCAGCCACGCTGTTACCTTCGAACCACGAGGCCTCCCAATCGCGCTGCACGTCGCGTGTACGTACCCGAGAGATATCGTTATGCCGCACCTACAGTGAACTTTATCAACCTTCGCAACTTGGTGGTGTTCAGCACAAGACCTCTGCTACGTCGTAGCTTCAACAACTTGCGCAGCCTGTTCTTCGAAACGCGCAACTTCTCAAAACGCTGTCTTTACACTCACAGTACAACGGCATTGTGTCCCATCTTGTCGCCGCCGTAAGCATTAAACGAAACACCATTCTGAGAAATCGTCAACACCCAACCGCCTTTGAGCAAAGCTCGTAAACTTTGCACATTACACAAACCGCACCAAAATATCCCATCCACTCGAGCTGCGTGCGTTTTACGCTCTTGCATTTTTAAAAACTTGCCATCGAAATCGGTCAATAACCGAGGGCCTTAAGGATAAACGGATAAGAGGGCTACCACTTGCTCACAACGCCTCCGAGACAATCCTCGCGCCACTCCCAGCGTTGGTGGCAAAAGTGACAGCTTTCAGTCCCCCACTCGCAGCCGGGTACTTCTCTTCAATGGCCTTCATCAAATCGGCCACAGCGTTCTTCTTCACCAGAGTAACTGTACACCCACCAAATCCACCTCCAGTAATTCTTGATCCATAAACGCCATCAACTCCAAGAGCAATCTCCACCAGCGCGTCGATCTCTTTTGTGCTCACTTCAAACAAATCCCTCAAGGACTCGTGACTCTCAACCATCAGCTTTCCAGTAGTCACTAAGTCACCTTCCTCCAGACATGTTTTGGCCTTTAACGTACGAATATCCTCTGAAATCGCATGAGTCGCTCTTTTTACAGTATCTTCATCCAGCTGGCTCTTTACGCCATCCAGCATTTCAAGAGTGCAATCACGAAGGTGTGTGATGTTCTTGTCTGGGAACATCTTGTCCATCGCCTCGGCAGCATCTGCACATTGCCTCCTTCTAGTCGGGTATTCCGAGCCAGAAAGTTGATGCTCCACACAAGAGTTTGCCACCACAATCACCACGTTCGGATCATTCAGAGGAACAGCTGTGGCTTTCAATGATCTGCAGTCAATCAGCAACGCCTTACCAGCTTCTCCGCGACTCGAAATCAATTGATCCATGATACCGCAAGGCACTCCCGCAAATTGGTGTTCGCAAATCTGACCCATCTTCGCACGCTCCGTAGCGTCTACTGTCAATGCACTCACAACCTCAATCATCACGCCGGTCGCCATTTCAAGCGCAGCAGACGAAGAAAGACCACTTCCAAGAGGCACATCACTCACGACCACCGCGCGAAACGGTACCACCTTATGTCCGTATCGAGCATAAACCGCAGTCATACCTTTCAGATAGCGCGCCCATTTGGGCACCGAATCGGCTGGAGTACTATCCTCAGCCATGAACTTTGCCACGACACCCGGGAACGATTCGGCGACAACCTCACATGGCTGGCCGACAGGCAGCGCCTTACCCACTAGATACGTGTTCTTTTCGAGCGCGAGCGGGAATACGAATCCGTCGTTGTAGTCAACGTGTTCGCCGATGAGGTTAACTCGCCCTGGAGCGGCGACAGCAACCGTCGGTTGCTCGTGGAAAGAAGATACGTACAGCTCTTTTGCTCTTTGCACAGCAGCGACGTCAGCATCTGGAAGTTGCGACGGAGCCATATTTTACCGACAATGACGACGACTTCTAGTAAGGATCGGAAAAGTAGCCGTGGATAGTCGCTTTGTACGATCACCGGATCGTACGAAAAGGAGAGTCGGGAGCGTCGGAATGCTGTTGACGCAGCAACAGCAAGCGAAGCGTGTAGAAATCTGCACTGTCTCAGAGCAGCACACCGCTCAACAGATCTGTGTCAGCGATGCAGACGCAGCGAATCAGTGAAAACACACGCCTGTCCAGCAGTGCACGCGCGTCTAAAACATGAAAAGACGCGCACATACGCGTTATTTGCACCTGACAAACACTGACGGAGGTTTATTAAAAGCGCGATTGCATCTCGCTTCACCTCCGCTTATCGACAACGCGCTCAGCGGTTCCCGACCCAGCCCTCCGACTTTGCTCGTTCACTCACATTCATGCTCCGTCGCTGTGCGTTCTTCACTTCCGCCCCGCTTTCCCTCTTCCTAGCTTTCGTCTTGCCTGCTGCCCGTTTCTCCGCCTTCTCTTTCGCCTTCAGCTTTGCCTTCACCCTTTCCTTCGCCTCTACTTTTCTCATCTCCTCCTTCACCTTCCTCTTCTTCTGCTTACCTGCACCGCTCGTAATCATCTTAGCTTGAAGGGAAGCGTCCTTCGCATTTGGTCGAGTACTGTCCTTTGCTGAGCGTTGTGTGATTGTATCTACCCTTTTTCGATGCTTCACATCATTGCTTCTGTCCAATGGCTCGCGATATGCTCCTCCTCGCGGTTCCATCCTTATGATATCAATTCCCAATTCGCGAGCCAATCTAGTCACTACAAAAGCCGTCTCGACGTTCGTGATGCTGATCACGTGACCTTCACCTCCAATGCGTCCGCATCTTCCAGCCCGATGCAGGTAATGATCACCGTCTGTCGGCATATCCAAATTGATAACGTGCGTAATCTCGCGAACATCTAACCCTCTAGCCGCCACTTCAGTTGTCACCAACATATTCACCCGTCCTTTTCTAAATGCAGTCAGCACCTCTGCTCGTTCCAGCTTATGAGCGTTTCCACGTAGTGCCCCTGCCGCAAGTTTCATCTGATGTAGTCTTTGCACCACAATGTCTACCCTTCGTGGATCGTCAACGAATACGATCGCTCTCTGTGGAACTGGCTCCGAGTACATGAGCTTTCGAAGCGCATCGATCCGTAGACGAGCTGGTACCAGGTAGTGCCAGTGAGATATCGTTTTGGGGATTCTTTGTGAACCACCTACACGCAGTAGAACCGGTTCATTCATGTTAGACACTGCAAAATTTCGAACAGAATCAACGTCGCCAGTCGCCGAAACAAACACTTTCTGGGCGCCTCCAACCGCACGGAGCAGGTATGTGATGTGATTCAAGAACACTTCTTGTAGACATTGATCGACCTCATCCACCACAAATGTCTGCACGTGTTTCAGATTCAGAACTCTTCCTTCATGCAGTTCTGCCAGACGCCCTGGAGTACCCACAACTATGTGCGGCTGTTGTTTCCGTAGCTTTTCTACTTGTCTCGCCGGGTTCGCACCGCCAATCAAAGCCAGATTTCGAATATCTGTGCCTTCAATTAATCGGTCACATTCCCGAGAAATCTGCATCGCCAATTCTCGTGTAGGAGCAACGATAACAACTTGCGTAGCATCAATATCAATATCCATTTCATCCAAAACTGGGAGTAGAAACGCTAAGGTCTTCCCGGAACCTGTGTGACTTTGTATCACAATATCCTTTCCATCACTCACGCGAGGTATTGCAGCCAGTTGAACATGGGTGGCTGTTGTGATTCCAAAGTTCCTTTCCAGATTCTCCACAAGTTCTTCTGTTTCGACCAGTGCTTCGATACCTACGCCGCAGAACATGTCGTTATTGTCCTCGTCATCGGGTAAAACGCCGCCTTCTTCAATATCAATGTCTACAACACCAGCGTAGCAGTTATTGGTGAGTAGTTTTCTGCTGGTGTCATCCACAGCTCCGAGGTCCAGAACGCCGTCTTCAACTTCATTCGATGTAACACTTAGACCAGCTTCATCTTTCTTACTTATCGTGCTAATTATGGTGTACCACTCATCTTCCACGTCCCATTCGTTGCCTTTGGTATCGCCCTCGGATTCTGTGCCTCCATCATGGATAAGTTTTGGCGCACTTGAAGCACCCTCTTCAGCTTCTGTTTGTTCTTCTTCGTTGATACCACTTCTTTGATGAGGAATCTCTAGGACCGCCCTTTGAGTGTGTGCTGCAATGGGTCTTCGTCTCTTGACGCATATCTGCCGCTCCAAATAGCCTCTCCGTCCTCTGAGTTTGTTCGCACTGAAGCACGTCAACACAAAAGCTCCATGCTCATTCCGTCCCGCATACATTCTTCAAGATGCTGATTTTCCTCGAGAAGAGCACCGGCTCGATAGTTGTAGCAGAAAGGATCTTGTTGCATAGCATTGAGGTTCTGTTTTGTTGAGGTGTTCTGGTTTTGTTGATCTCGTGAACTTTAAAATTAACAAAAATTAAAAAACCATGAAGTAGGCGTCCAGGCAGCCCACGTTTATGCTTCGAACTGATTTTGGGGACTGCTACGGGAAGGCGAAGACTTCTGTGAAGAAAAGGGTAATGAGAATTCCGTACCGCGGACGGTAGCTAATGCAGTAAGGGTATGGCGGAATCCTCTATGATGTCAGCCTCATACCCTCAGCGCATTCGGAATTCTCTTTATCCTTTACCGTCAATCTGACTGAAGAAGAATACACACTACCCTTGGTATGTTTTATTCCGTTCTTCTGTGATCCCGTGAAAACACGTCATCGAAGAAAAAAAGTACTTCTGGGTCAAGATGTACAGACAAGATATGGAAATTTTGCAGGCAAAGAATCACGAGAAACGGATGAGCAACTCCAGCGCTCCTTTGCTGGTTATGATGTTTCATGAGCATATTTCATATCTTCTATAAGATTCTCTATTAAGGTCAGGGGAATCAGGAAAGTGGGTTTATGCAGTTGCGGCAAAAGAGAAGGAGCTTTACAGATGTACTTCTTCATCAACAGCCATAGTGTACAGAGCGATAGCTCCAGAGTATTGGCCTTTTCTTCAATGTATATGTCTAAGCATTATTCAACTCATCTATGCCTCTTACGATATGTCCGTATGCTGCCAATGAAGATGCACTCTCTCTGAGGCTCTCCTCCCACGGAATCTCCTTCACGCCCAATTGTCGCATCTTGCTATTATCATATGGCAGCTTTGTTCTCGATTTAGTGCTGTCTAGCGGGCGCTGTGGGTATTTCTTGAAAGTATCATGTTCGCAAAGCTTCCTGTACATATCGACATAAAGCGGTGACTGTGATAATGCCACAATGCGACCCGCCACTTGCTCTTGTTCCAAAGCCAGAACGTGTGCCATCGCTACTTCGCGAACGTCAATCAAACAACAGTATTGATCTGGAATCATTCCAGGTTTACATCGTGCCACACCACAGCCACGGCCCTCGAGGAGCTCAAGAAGCATCGCGACACTACCATTCACAGCAGGAAGTAGTGAAGGTCCAACAATATATCCTGGATTAATGCAAACAAGCTGAAGCGACATCGTCTCCGCCACCTTCCTGGCGACCTTCTCCTGCTGTACTTTGGCTAGTCGGTACGCCCCGTAAGGGTGAGTCATCATTGTCTCCTTGCAGAATTCTTCGTCGCTCCAACAATTCTCATCCAGCATAGGGGGCATGGTTCGTTGGGCAAGCATGGATGCTGTCGATGAGGTCAATACAATTCTTCTCACACCAGCCCTGGCTGCTGCAGTAAACAACGCTTCTGTTCCTTCCACGGCCGGTTTGATCTGCTTTTGGAAAGCTTCATCTTTTGTCCTAAACGGTAAACTACCATTCAGGGGAAGCAGAACGGGCGTCGCAACATGAATGAGAGCTCGGCAACCAGCTAAAGGTTGAAGAAACGATTCTTGCTCTTTCAGATCCATGTGAAGGAGGGAGAGGTTTTCAGAGCGTGGCAGCGACTTAAGAGCTTGCTGAACATCATTTGTAAAGATAGGTTCGGTGCCGCGCACGACAAAACCGCGAGCGAGAAGAGCGGCAATCACATGTGAGCCAACAAATGAAGTTGCGCCAGTTACGAGCACAGATTGCTCTGATGAGGATTCCATTGTTCTAAAGTCTCAGCTTTTCTCAAATGTCGTTTTCTCTCTCTCTTGCTTGAAAGTACTTTTTGTTGGCCATGAAAAGGCTAGTCTTTGCCGGAGACCCAACCGGTGATCCGTTTCGCTTCCGTAATGAGATGAGAAGTCAGGCACACCACGTGAAGGCAGATCGCTTGGGCCCTCAAAGTATCGCTGTCTGCTAAGGCGAACTTGAACGTTCTCTGTGTCTTGCGTCGGTGCAGGTGAAAACTACAGTATGCTTGAGACAATTTGTTAGAGCCTTTGAGAAACTTGCTACAAGTACATTTGCTTATGCCTCTCTAATATCCTGGTTGGGGCACTTTTTGTTAGCTCAGTAGATTCGTCGTCATAGTCTTCTAACCCTTAGCCTCGTGGTGCGAACAAAGTTACAATGGAACACAAAATTCTTGAATAGATGTTCGTTTTACTGCGTTTTACAGCCTTTAGCCAGTCTCTCTGTCATGAAGTTCCGCATGGGGCTAGCCGTTACACTGCTCCTAATTGTTTTAGAAGCTGAGACTACTTGTGAAAAAGATATCCCTTCATCTCAGAACCCCAGCTGAGTACACTAAGATCCTCAGCCGCGGAGCAGCAGACGAGGACACCGAAAGTTTATATAGTGGTATCAAAGGAAGGTTTGTACAGCAGCCTGCGACTAAATATCAAGCTGAACTTCGCATCAACTAAGTTGTACTTTTCAGCGACGAGGTATATCTTAAAGGAAAAGACGGGTTATTATAAACATAGTCCGGGACCACATGGCATCAAACGTTCCGAGTACAGTACATCATATGCTTTTTGTTGAAGCCAGGGACTCCGCAGTCGCTCTTATGGTTTCTTCCCAAGGAATCTCCTTAACTCCTAATTTCCTCACTTTACTGTTATCAAGAAGTGGAGGAGTGTTCAGTGTTTGAGACGCATCGACTTGTCGCTC
>JASCIV010000015.1:0-79749 GCA_030374735.1 Gracilaria caudata
CGGTATAACTGTGCAAACATAGTCTGCTAGAAGCATAAGAGTACTACTCATAACTGCACTGTAAAACAATGGTTTTCCATTGACTTATCTGCTGATTAGAGCTTGAAAAGAGTAGAGGAGCGGCCTTCCAATGCTAGTGACGCTTTGGTTAAAGGGCCCATCGTTTATGGAGAGTGGTTTATGGAGAGTGATCACAAATTCAGTTCATTCACATAGCGTCAGAGTAGATGCTATTTGCTCCTAAAAGAACCCATCGATGCATCACGGCGCCTCACAGAGTGATGCGCCACGACGCAGCTGATCCACCAACAAGTGCGATGACTACCGGTGCATCATTGCCCCCTGATGCGGAATAAAGCAAGCGTTAATAGGGCACAGCAGTACTACTAGTCTGCATCATTCATCTAAAGGAAAGCACAGTGATGGAAACCTTCTCTTTTTGAATCACTGTTCCATGCAAAGAGCAAAATGTGCAGAATCAGATCAGAAGAATATTTATCGCTACGATTCGGAATAAGCGTTAATGCCCGTTGCGGGAAAACAACGCTGTGACGCAGCTGCTGCGTTGCCTCCATAGAGAACCAAATGCAGTGGCATCACTGCGCTTTACGCTTTTTCCAGTGCTGAGGTTGCGCAGTGATGCAGCTGCCGATCTATTATTGTGCTTCACCTAAAGCAAAGCCAAATAATGCCGTTTTCAGCACTGCCACTTCTTTTTCTGCGGATGTACAGCTAAATGGCTGCGTTTCTGCTAAACACAGAAAATGTCGCCCTCTACTGTGGCATTACTACGCGACACCACTGCAAGATAAATTTCTTAGGGTATTCGCGCAACGGATAACAAGCACAGCATATGAACTTGCAGTGGAAGGCGCTTTTCTAGGCAATACGCCTTGCAAAACGATGTGGCTAAGCTAGCCGCATCACTACGCAGAATAAAAGCGCAGTGCTGCAAGTAACCTGCTTTCTGTATCCGCACTGCGCTACAGTTATACAGCTAAGAAAAGTAGCTACAAGTATAATTGTGCTTCAGTGTGCATCTTTGCTTCAGCTACAGAAAACACATGCACATATTTATGCGTTGATTAACTCAGAGACAGAAAAGAAAACTTCTCAGTTTACCGTCCTACATATCTCCTTTTTGGAACTGTGACAAGGGAACAGCAAAAAGTAACCTTTTTTCTTGATAACAGCTATCAATTTGGGGCTTTCGTCGTAAAAGACTGCAAATGACTAGGTTTAGCTTTTGAACTTCGAAACGATCGTTGGACTGCGTCCTCCTTCATCCGATGTAGACTAAAGTCTGGTTTTTCATCATTATAATTCATTTAATAGAAGCTGCTTCAGGTACTCGCCACTTCAGAATGTCCTCTTCAGAAGCTCATTGACACGTTAAATATCCGGAGACCAATACAATTCCGTCATGTTATCACCGACATTTCTGTCTCGCGTTTCCACACCTCCTTTGAAGAGGGTACGACACACCATGACTGTCGCTGCGTTACACTCCGCAAAGTGGTTCATCAGCATATAGACATTTTTCTTCTAAAGAATTCTTTCAACTGCTGTATCTAAATCTTCGTTTGAATTCCTATTTGAAAAATAAAACGCTATTAAGCTTCTCTTTCTTCATAAAACGCCATCAAAAGAGATCTCCGTGCCATCAAGTATATCAGAATCGTGATTCTATACTGAGAAACCGATGTAATTGATTCAGGCTTTCGCTTGATATGTATTTTGAGAATAGAGGAATGAGCACCTTCCTTTTTTTTCTGGCTGCTGATGACCAATTTCAAATCGTCACAGGCTGCACGGGCCGCCGCTTTGGAGCTTGGTTAAGAGACCAAGCCTGCGCACACGGAACCCAATTCAATATCCGCTACTGATCTTCTGCGCCTGAATCTCGCTGTAATACACTTGTGAATTTTCTTTTAAAAGGGCACATATTTCTCTCTAGTTTTTAGGGTGGCTTGGAACGTACAAGCTGCAATATTTTGCTAAGCGATGCAACTGCAAAACGTAGTTAAAGAGAAAAGTCGTGGATTAGAGGGTATTTTTGGTATAATTACTGAAACTTTATGCTCTGACTACTTTAAAGACTTACGATTATACGGTTACAGTCCCACTTCCTGGTCTTTGAATTTCTTTGCTGGTAATAGCTTTCTTTATCGACTTTGGGAGACAAACGTTTTCTCTATTAGCAAATTAAGAGCTTTTAGAGGAAGGAAACCTCAATATGAACATATTTTCTTTGAAAACTTGTCTCAATTAAAAGTCGAGGAAGGTTATTCAAGAAGTTTGTTTCACTATGCACGTTAGGATTCCTAATCTTTTTTGTGTCGATGAGATGTGCATATTAAAGAACCAGTGTTTTTGAGGCAAACATCGTGCACAGCAATGTCAAGAGACTCAGTATTATGCACATGGAAGAGCACCTCTTCCATTTGGAAGAGGTGTGTGAACACCATTTTAGGAGAACGAAAAACGGTGCGGGTGGTGACAACCCAAGTGCTGGAGAGTACCAGCCTAGGAAGGCAAAACAAACCGATATATGTAGCTCAGTGGTTTGTAAAGAAAACAAAACAAACAAGAACAGGTCTATGCCCAAGGAACCGAATGTAGATAGGAAACAACGAGACGAAGGGAACGATGAAAAGTAGGAAGCACAGATCAAACTTGCACCACTAGCAACGATCGGTAGCACAACCACACCAACAGAACTGAACACTCCAATACAAGACAGATAACAAATGATATAATGGAACAGTCTCAAAGCGACCAAAGATTTAGGTCTAGTTATGAGCTGTAATCAAAAGGAGAAAAGCTGAACAACAGCCAACACGCACGATCAACTTCTAGATCTAATGCGCGGCTGCAGTCCAATTGAAAGCCAGACCACAAATTCCGGAGAACGAGAGTGAAAGGGGAACAAAGGGTAACGGAATAGATGATGACGAGGAGTGAAAGAAATTTTTGAACGGTGTGGGAGATGCTGAGACGAAGCAGATCTAGAACGTAGATCTGGAGCCGAAAGCGAGCAAGCAAGCCAACAGACCAAAGTACAGATCAATAAAGTAAACGAACACAACAGACCAATAATAAGGCAAGAGACAAAACGGAATGGAAGGATCCTTCTGTAGTAAATCTAGAGGCTGAATGACAACCAACAAACTCAGCTGGGGTGCAAGACTAACCCATCGTACGGCCGCATCCTGATACTAGCGGTTGTCAGGGCGGGATACCAAGCCGCCCGAAACGAAAGAAAAGGAAGAAGAAAAAGGGTTTGTGGCGGGGAAGCACTGACTGTGCTGAAGGAGGGTGGGGGTGCCAAAGGAGGGAAGAGGTCTGAGGGAAAAGGGGAGTGGTCTGAGGGGAAAGGTCTGCCCGAGTTGGGATTGAAGACTGAGCGCCTTTAACTCGGGGGTTTATATAGACAATCGATAAACTGAATGCACTCTAATCATGCATAGTCTGATATCTAGTAAGGTTCCGTAAACTAGGGTACTATTTCTAGAAATGCACCGTCACCGGAATGGAGGTATATATCCCGTCCTACCCTAGCTCGCCATCCTATAACATGTTGTCAGCCAGATTCAGGTGGGGCTATCAATGCGTTTTCTGGTTGGCAGTATGGCGCACAACGAAAGGCGGTGGAGTAATGTGTACAGTAGTGACCGAGATGCCACAATGAGAGTGCGTCTGGTGGTAGTACGCGGTGGCGCTCGTCGCTCTCTACGTGACATCTGAGCGCGACAAGGTTGACATTCCCATGTGTCCATCGAGACGGCGTACCTTGAGTGCGTGCGTGCGGCGAAGTTAGAAAACTGCAGCGTGCGTGTGCGCGGCAGCGCACACCATATTCCATGCGCGCGGAAAAATGAGCGCTAAATTTCTTATGCGAAGACGCGCACCTCACTCTTCATGCTTGCCAGACGGCGGGTGATGAATTGGTCCTGTGTGCGCGCGACTGCGCGCACTACTTTCCATGTCACACTTGTGAAAGGCGCGTGGGTGTGAGGCACTTTCAAGAGGATTTTGACAGACGTTATGTGCGTAACGAGGTAGCGGGACCGTGGCACAACACTTCTGAAGCATGTTGTGTAGACATAACACGTCAAAAGACCCGAAAGACCAGCAAGAGCATTTTTTGTAGCAAGCAAAAGGATGGTGTGAATTGCTACAGTACGCCTGGTGTACGGGTGTGGTGATATGGCGCGGCGACGGCAGCCAAAGCTGGCTTTCTTGTGTGTTTGTCGGGACAACGGTCGTAATGGCTGCAAAGCACAGTGCGGTGCGTAGCGGTGGGGTGCGGGCTGGAGGTTCATGGCCGCGGTGCGCGACAAGAGCGAAAGGCGACAGGAGCGCTCAGCTTGACGGTGGTGGCCTTTGCGCCGCGCGCGCACTTTTCTTGCCGGCGTTGATCTTGGTTTTTGAGGTTGCGCGACAGCTTGGAACCTGGGTGCTTTTATCTCGTCTTGAGATACGCAAACATTTTGTTTTGGGGAGTGTTTCTGACATTCTGGACACCTCCTTGCATTCTGCAACCGCAAGATGCTATTCAAATTGGGAGAGATGTGATTCAAAAAAAGTTATCCAGAATTCTTGATAAAAGCCTGTCGCAGGACAGAAAGAAAGATTTGCATGCTATCACGCATATTTTTTAAACTTATTGTACCTTTTCATTGGTATTGTATGCAATTGAAAGCTACAACACAGAGCTTTTATATGCACTTGATTTGAAAGTCATCGAGAAAATACGATGAATTTGGTGCCTAGTAAAATATCGCATTTTGAGCCATTTTGAGACCTATTCTATGTTTGGCCGATAAGGGTTAAATATTGCTCCGATGAAATGAATGCTTCGACTTTTGACTTCGTTTGACACGTTACGTAGTCAACCACATGCTTACAGTACATTTGACTGCTATTTGAATGCATTCAAAATTTGAAAGCTTACACCAGTCAAATATCTGAAAACAATTAAAATGTTCAACAAAAAAGAATTCAAAACTTTGAAAGCCATTCAAACAATATATTCTTCTATATTCAAAAACTTAAATGCAGTCAAAGACATTGAATATTATCTGAAACATTTTTAAAATAGTCAAATTAGTTTCACAAAACGCTGTCAAACATAGGGAGTAGGTTGCGAGCTATCTGCCCTTCATAACTCGAGTAGAATAAACCAACGCCGGCTCCATGGGCCTTACTTGTAAAGCTCCCGCGCGGTTGACAACGGCCTCGTTCTCTCTAGCAGCGACTTCATTGTGCGCTGCTAGTTGTTGAACGAGGAACTTGGCGACGACATCATGAAGAAGGTCATTGGGGTCGACGCCGCGAGGCCCACGAGCTGTTGCGCTCATGAGGAGTCTTATGACAGTCACACATGACGTGCGACATGACGTGCGACTGTTGTGAGATTCTGAGCTGATGGTGTAAACAAGAATCCATAGTTTGAATGTGTAATTAAGTTTTTGAATGTTTTTCATTCAAATTTTGACGACCTTTGACTTCGGGCTTCATGTTTTGAGTCAAACACGATCTGCTTGTGCGGTTTTGAATGCTCGAATATGTTAAAGAATTGAATGCAGCAAAAGTCCTTCCGCACGACCAATTCAAAACCAATTTGACTTTTGACTGCCCTCACGGGCAAGGCAGTCAAATAATGAGTGCATTCAAAAAAGCATTCATTGAATCGGAGAAATATTGTTCTCGTCTTTTGTAACCTAAGGTAGATATCTAGGGCTTTAGCACTAACTGCTATATTGTATATACTACGCTTTGTGTAATTGATCTAATTAGACAAGTGCCACGGAAGTTTTTGGCCTTTTTACAGAGAGAGAAAAGAAAAGAAGGAACTGACAGAGCCAACACAGTCGTGAATGAACAGTAACGGCGTCGTGCACAGATGAAGGGCAGTTTCTTTATTTTGACATATGCGCCAACGCCCTTGAAAACGCCCTTGAAACACGTATCGTTGTATACAACGCGTTCCGCAAATGGCTATAGCCCAACTCTTACAGCCACGGTCAGAAGCGTCTCTTCTGCTTTTGTGCCATACCGAGCAGAAAAAGCTGCAAACTCCAAATCCTTTGTTCCAGATGCAATTCTTAGTTTTCGTTTGTAACGAGGACTGTTGACATGCATCACTCTTCTTTGGCATTCGACTTGCGAGCAGTATGAACTCATCATCATCGATTGGCCTTTGTACACCACAATATGGCCAGGCGTTGCGCAGCTTTCATTGATGTCGCACAATACGTGTGCCTTATAAGAGCTTTCGTAGAGGAGAAGCTCTGGAGTCATGTGACGTAGAAACTTGGAGGCAATGCACACATTTGTGCCCAGATTATCTTCAGCAACTGTGCCGGAGTCAGATGACTGGTTTGCAGTGGGTGTCACTTGCGGTATTGTGGCAACTGAAACGCTGGAATTGCTTTCCGTCTCTGAAGATGGATCTGTGGACTCTGGAGAAGGTTCAGGTGACACTTCTGATGAGGTGTTTTGGCTTTTGCTTGACCCGCGTGTAGGAACTGAAGATGAAGCACAAAACGATACTTGCTGAATCTTAACACATTCCATATCACCTCTCGGACACTGAGAGTCTCCTGCACAGGTTATGGGGGATAGAATGAAAGGCATCTGAGAATTATCTATGCACACCTTCAAATCAACGGAGGTAAGAGCTAGCCTTGTCACTTGTTCCAAAAGAGAGCTAGGGATGGGAACGCAAGTCTCGAAGCGGTTACATGAACCCGGAACGGTGCAAAAAACGCTCAATAAATCTGTGGGAGCACATCCGCAGTACGACTCCTTTCCAGTACAGGGTACGTTATTAGCGAGAGAATTAGAGGCTTCTCGGCACTTGAGTCCTTCGACACAGTCTTCGTCGCCAAAACATCTGGCAAAAGTTCCACCGGCGGCGAGAGAAGGAACCAAATTGAGCAGCAGTACGAGAGTTACGAGCGCGGTGACCGGCATGGTTAATATTCGAAGTAAGCAGTTGGTTTTGACGGCAGCAGGCTGCTCGGTGTGAAGACTCTGCCCTAAGCTCTAGCAATTCCATACGAATAAGACTGTCTCTTATTTATGTCGTCACTTTGAGAACGACATGTATAGGGGAATCACATCACATGATATGGAATAGACGGCAGCAAAGCCCTTGTTGAATGCGGTACAAGTCAGTCGGTTGTAAAATCATGCGAAGATGAACGGAAGGACTCCAGGGCGCTTCGAATCGTGTGACAAATCTACGAAATAAGTTGGATTTGCTTTGTTCCCACATGGTTCACAAGTTAGGCTGAGGCAGAGCATGGCTGTATCCCACCAGCTGCCCTCGTAGCAGACTGTTATGGAACAACAAGGTTTCAGAGCTGAAAGAGAAACTAGGCCACTTTCGCTTGGTGGGTACAGTTGGCAAAATTCAATGACGATTTCCAGCTTCTTGTGGCTCCTTTCCTACTCTAGTGGTCCTCTGCGTTGTTGACTGATGACGACGGTGAGACCCAAGGGGCACGTGTGGATACCCCTTGAGTCTCGAGTCTCTTGTCCGCCGAGGACATTTGTGGCGCCCAGTTGCCTCGCGTGTTCTCCGCAAACTACCTTTTTAGATGGGCCAAATTCCTGTTTCATTGCCAGGAAGCAACGATTTCAAGTAACCTGATTTTTTAACATTCTGTTCTTCTCCTTTTGAGTACAAGGTATCTTCTTAATCCTCCAATGTCAAAAGGTCTCTTCAATGAGGTATGTCCGTGTTTCTGGTGTTTCTGGTTAAAAGGATTTAAGAGATTGTGCAACCTTCGATCATCCACACTTGTTTTTTGGCTCTGGCCATTATCAGCCAAAGATTCTCTTTGCTTTTCCACTCTCCGAAATGGCCCTTGAAACCAAAATCTCGCTTCCGATCTTCAATATTCTCAAATATATTATCGTTTTCTCTTTCATTGACGTTGTTGTCAGATTATGCATCAACCAGTTGAATGTATTCTATCGAAAGTTCAGTATTTCCAGGGGACATTCCGTACCTTTAGGTGGTATAGCCATCGACCGCTTCAGTGCTTTCTCTCGCTCTTTCTCAAGGCTCAGTTTTCTTCCCCTGATGATAATTTTGCTCTCCTTTTGTACTTACGCAATCGAGATAATGCTTGAATTTTCCACGGATTCGGTCGTGAGGGATATCAGTGAGCCCGAGGTTTTGGACGTTCTCGTGAACACTCATGGCACTTGTGGATTTGCCGAAGTAACTGAGAGTGGAGCTCCTGAGTTTATGGCACGAATTGGAGACAACTGCGTTGTCTACTCAGAAGAGAAAGAAGATCAGGTGTATATTTTGTATGCTCCAGTGTGGATAAGACAGGGAGGAGCCGAATTTCCACATTGTATTCGTACTGATGACAACGAGCTAGTTCGTGAACCCGCCCCTTACCCCGATGAAAATCTGGATGTGCGCGACTCTTCCTTCATCGCCGAACTCAAAGCAAATTCATATGGATCAAATGGAGATGAAAGTCGTAGTTTCTGTACCGTCGTTGTGAGAAACACGGACATCACCGCAACTAAGGTTCAAACCTCCGGCAACAACACGTTCAAGAGCGGAACGTTCTTAACAAGAATTCCGAACACAAAAATAAGCTGCATGGGAAACGTTTATGGACGATTTGGAGAAGGTCAACTGAAGGTGGACCTTACGTCTTGTATGAAGGGTGAATGGCCATATAACAATGAGACCGATTTTTTGTTTCTGTCTGGATCTGCATGGATACCGAAAGATGCTGAGTTGCTCACGGAAGAATGGGAGGTAAAGGTAGCCTGTGCTGAAAATCGTGTAATCAGGCATTTCGGGAAGGGAATTGTTTCTGATGATCTTTTTAGCCACGCAACATACGCCGCGTTTTTGGGCGAAACCGCCAATCGAGACGTTCAATCCATGCAAAAGTATGCAATAATTTATAAGTATTGCGAACAAATCAAGGTTCCGGGCAGAAACGCAACATGGAAAAGGCAGTTAGTACCGAAGGCAAAAGCTATTCCAACCGTTCGCGTTCAGATAGAGGAATGGGCCATCATTCTTGTTTTCTGCTGGCCATTGTTTTTGTGTTTATTAGTGGGCTTGACTCAGTGCTTCTTAAGAAAGCAAGAAATGCCCCGGTACGTATTTGGAGAACAAGAGATAGGCAGGCATTGGTTTTATGATATCAAGAATAGGAGCAAAAGTTTTGCAGACGAGGAAGATACTCAGGTTGATGAGCAACACAAGTGCTGCGGTTTATTGCGAGGCATTTTTGGTATGAAGAAATCGAAAGACCTCTTTCTATCAGTTGATTCGGGGGAAATCGAAGATTTTCTAACGATTACGAGCAGACCTGAGCATATTCAAAGGTCCGCTGGAAAACCTTTCTCATCAGTCGATACTTAATACCGTTACATTATGAATAAAAGAATGTTACTAAGGCAAGATCCATTTCCTCCATGAACCAAACAAACTACGACAGTAGCAGAGCTTTTTTAGGCTGCAGTTTTCTTCGAAAATGTTTCTTGAAGCAATGCATAATAATTTAGAAGGGCTGGACTGTACAACCCCAACGCCACCCAAGGCCTTACCTATTTCTTACGACCACGTTTCATTCTTTTCGGTGTGACTCAGGTTGCGGCGATTGTAAAGTTTAGAAGTACAATCCTCAACGTAAATACCAGGTTTTTCTGTAACTAATTTGAGAAAGGAGAAAAAACTTACATCTATAACAGATTACTTTCTATTTGAGTAAATAATGCACCAATGGAGGTGGCATTGTTATTTCGCGCCGTCATCAAGATCTTGATAACTCATTCAGTAATTCTGCAAGAGAACACTATGTGTAGAAAATGTCATCGAGAACATATCCGCTCAGACATTTTACGTAAAAACACAGTACTTGTGTGATATGTTGATCACCACGGTTTTACCTTTCTAGCTCATCATCAAGCTACATAGCCTCCGAGATTGCAGCTCTTCAACATGTGGTTAGTTATCTAAAATGTCAATCTATTCGCACAAACTTCTTTTATACACAACTGGGGTTATATTGCATTATATAAATGGTTTTGATCAAATAAAATAAATTGTTTATTTGCATGTGTTTCTTTCAAAAAATGCGCAGTAAGATTAATTCCATGATAAACGTAACTAATCAGTTTTTGTGCCCGAGATCTAGTACACGTGCTTCATTAATTAGTTCCAACTAGGATGACAACCGAACGAGACTTGAAGAAAAATCACCTGTGTCCTGCTTGCTAATCAGCACTTAGCAAGCAGGGCTCAGGTGAGCATCATGCTCACCTGTGGCCATGATGGCCACGTGACATTGGCCAGAGCACCATGCGTATGCTTGAGAACTGGTCCAAATGCCGCCAATTGGATGGCGCAATAACTTTCACCTGCAGGAGATTCTTAAAACTTAAACTTACGAGTAAGATATACACGTGCAGTCTCGTCGTTAGCAGCAATAGTGAAGTAATTGTTGTACAAGATGGCATGTGAGAACAGCAAGAACCTAATATGGAGTCAGAGCTGCGTATTATCCATCTCTGTATTTGAGAGGAGCATGCTACCGTATAAAAGCAACTCGAGACATGCTCTCTCTCTCTCTCTCTCTCTTAGTCGCCCAGGACGAACCTGTTCCCGTTCACTGCAGCTTAATGAGAACCACGACCTTCTTGATTCTGTGTTCTTCGAAATGCGGTTTGTTTCTTGTTATTTCACTGTTTTCCTTTTGCTAGCTCCCTGCGGTGCTTTTGAGGTGTGTGTTATCCCTACTCAGGTATTGCACAATGGAAAGTGCTTTCCTCCATGTCAACCCGGATTTGAAGGCAACGATGAGGCATGTGTAGTGGTTGAATCACTTAATGATGACGTGAACAGCGTAACTAGCAGTTTGAATTACGTTCGAGGCCCTGGCGTGGACTTGATGCCATGCTCTTCGGAAAGTTTCAGTCGAAGTGTTGCACCCACAGAAAACAATGAAGACTCATTTTCGATGATTATTCTCAATGATCCCCAACTGGTCTGGTGGCGGGATCCCAGCGATGGAGAACAATGCCAGGGAGAAGAAGTGTGCAAGCGCAGAAATGCTGAACAAGAAGCATTGGATCAGGTGCGCGCGATGAACTCGATCACAGACCTACAGTTTTGGCCTGGAGGGAACGAAGCCATAAGTCGTCCGATAGGCGTGATCATCAATGGCGATCTGACGCAGTACTTTCATCCTCATGAATTTGAACTGTTTCAGAAATACTACTCGATGGACAGCAATAGTGTACACGAGGATGCATTGCAATATCCGTTATTTGTTGGTCTTGGAAATCATGATTATGCAAACAATGTGAATGACTGCTGGTGGTGGCAAGAAGAGCGATACTTGCTGCGTACTACAAACGGCTGCGCGCAGAAAGCCGTGGACTACATGAAGGGTATGATTTCATGCGGTACCTCTGCTTCTTTTTCAGCAAGTGAAGTGGAGAGCTACGACTCTGGGAGCTTGGCTTACTCATGGAACTACAATGAGTACCATTTTATTCAGCTACACAACTATGCAACGTACACGAGCATTGAATCAATTGGGATTTCAAGTTCGATGAAGTGGCTCGAAGAGGATCTAGAGCAGGCGGTTGCTGATGGTCGAAAGATAATATTGAATGTTCACGACTTAAATGACAAAATGGATGAATCAGAACTTGATGCATTTTTGGAGGTGCTGGAGGGTGCGAACGTTTTGGCAATATTCTGCGGACATGTTATAAGCGAGAATAATGTTGGATACCAGGGTAACTTTGGCTCCATCCCTGTGTTCCGAGGGGGCCATGGCGGAGAGAAGAATCGGAACAGATTTTTACTGGTGCATTTTGCATCCGAGTATCTAAGGGTCTTGGTAGTTAACAGCTTTGGAGGAATTCCACGCTTTGAAGGCGTTGGCGACGATATTTATGATAGGACCATTTATTTCTAGAAGGTTGTCAGGGCGTTATCAAACTCATCTGTTTTGAGCTTGGCTGAACATTGCACAACTTTTGTGCATCTGATTGTAACTAGAGGGTGCGCTGTTAATCTCGCCCCGTTCTTTTCGAACAACGAAACATAGCAAACAAAGCACGGTCACGTTGCCAGTAATTTTAAACAGACACCAGCATACAAGGGTGTGAGGGAAGGTTACCCTTCGTAGTATTGTAGATCGGCATCAAAGCATCATATAAGTCTATCAACACCCTCATGATGATGTAGCACAGTGGTTTTTGGGGTAGGTACAGTATGATACCACTGGAGGACAGCCACTCTCATGCCTTTCTACGAAATGTTTTCTTTATGTACGACAGGATCAACTATTGCGTACTGTATCTGGCTTATCCGATTGTAGCTACCCTTGTACGCACACGCACGAAAGGCGTGGCGAGCCTCACCCTCAAGTCATTGTCGTACGAAGATCGTATTTGCCCATGATGTTCAACCTTTTTGATTCGAAGGACAAGAGCACCATGGTCGAAGTTGACGCTTCATCAGGCTATCCTGATCACCCATCGTGCCCCTTTGGTAATGATGGTGATCGAAAGGAAAAGAAGTGGTTCCCTAAGTTACAGAAGGGGAACTGGAACCCGCGGAATCCAGAAAGGCAAAGGAGACTGTCATTGACTCTCTGGGAGTTGTATTAGAATTTTGGAGGTTGTTAGTGAATGTTTGGGGTTTAATGCTGTTGATCAACGGTTGATGGCGATGGTGCTCAAGAAATAGAGACAGAGACAGGAAGAAGACCAACATTCGGCACTGGGGATTCCAGACCGATCCTTGATGTCAGAACTAGCCCAGCTCAAAGTGTCATAGCTTCGCATTTGGGATGGGATGCGGCGTGTGTCAACTTGACGTGTCCGAAGGTGCACATGGGCTGAACGTTCATCCCTGCCAGAATTCAGCGCTTGCTCGACCTCTTACATCTCAGGAAACAAAGCACTTAGCGGAGCAAACTCCCCACGATAGCATGCTATGACGATAGTTCTTCCCGGCTTTAATCGAACTACGTTTTCGCCAAACGAACGCTTGTTTCAGGTGCGACCGCTTTCCGCACACACTGCAATCCGTCGTAACTAGACATCACCGTATTCGCACGCTTTCACGGTAATGAACTCCGCGATGCAATCATCCCGCACTTGTTTTCCTTCATCTTGCAACAGTGTTCGTGCTAAGCTTATGCGATGAACGCTACCGTCATTTATCCAAGAGGGCGAACCAACACAACTCGTTAGCGCGAACGGTCACACCCTCCCCCACAACGCGCATATCGTAAGCCGCCGTCGCGCTCTCCCTGTGTCAACCTGCACCCAATCTCCGTTGGTCTGCGTTTTTCAGTGTTTACAGTCAACACGCATTGCAAACGTTTTTCCTTGGCTTGGAGAGCACTTGAAAGTTTCATTTCGCCACTCTTTTGCTTAGGGTCGTAACCCACGCACAGTTTCGTCCGATTGTTTCGAGGCAACGACAGTTGTTTGCTTCTGCTTGCCATGGAACGGGTTGTGAGTCTTAATCGGCGCTTCTTTTGCATGATGCACGAGAGTTTGAATGAAGTTTTTCGCAGTTGAATCTTGACTTGCTGTTCGCCTACGATTACACGCTCTTATCCGGTTAATATCACCTTACCAGATGCCCAGCACGCAAGGAAAAACAGGTCCGGAGAGCACAATCAGGCCCGAAACCGCGACCATGATTATCCCTATCCAACATCTTCGCACCTAATCCCCAAAAGTTGGTCCCGAATGAAGTCGAGGTTAACGTCCACGCAAATAATGTCCACGCTCAACCGGCCGGAACGCACCTCATATTCCAGTTGTGGATGTAAATGTCAACCTCCTGTTCGTTACGTCCGACTGATCCGGAGTGAATCGCGTAACTATACTCGCCATTGTGCGTCACCACTGAAGACATCTCATCGCCGTCAGCAAGAGTGGCCGAACTTATCACATGGCGAGCACCAGCAATAGTCGCCGCGCGCGCAGCGGCAAACGTGCCAGGCGCCACGCTCTTTCTCTGCCGTCACGACGTTTACGTTTAACAAAAGCTACGGAAAACACATTCTGCACGATGTGCGCGTCGCGGATGCCGTCGGGAGCAAGAGCGGGCTATGCAGCAACGACCTGGTGTTGGAAGGACCCTGAGATCGTGAACAACGCCTGTCTCCCCTAATAGCACGATGCTGTTTGCGTGCGGTGGCATTGTGGTTTTGTCTTTGGTGGTGCGGATGTTGGGTAGAATGAAGCGAGTGACGGATGAATTTGGTAGTTTAGCCTTTCTCTTGATGCTGTCTTCCATGTAGACTGAGGCCATTTCCTTGGCATCCATTGTACAGCACCAATCCAACACAATGTCATCTCCCTGTTCAAACGCTGTGACGCTATGCAGGGCGGAGAACGTCTCATGCGTGAAAGTTTGTACAATACCACCTCTCTTTCGCGATACCACCACAAATTTCACATCCTCATCATCCACAATCTCGATAGCATTTCCAATCGAGAAGGATAACAAGAGCGGAGCAAGGTTAAGGCGATTGGGTGCTTCATATAACACGCTCTATCACGAATGGTAGCCAGAATAGAAGTTTCTCCCGATATTTTGGTACAGAACACTTGATATTCCGTGGTGCCCGGTTGACACAACCACACCACGTTATAATACTCGCCAGTCTTCTCGTCATTCATACCATGTCCCATACTAACCCCACCGCCCAACTTGGGGTGAAGCTCCGAAAAGCGGAACTGACGCAACGGTCTCAGACTATCCGGATGCACGATCTGCGCAGCGGCGACATCAGTGCGTGCGCACAAGCCCTTGCCAGGAATATGCTCCAAGCCAATGACGTAGTTGGCGTACGGCTGTTGAGTAGCAGGATCCAATGCCGGCGGTCGCCAATCAACAAGCTGTTGCCACACCGACTTGTTGCTCGTATTCAAGCGAAAGTTTCTGCAGCACTATGCTCGGCGGTGTCTACGGACAGACTGGCAGTCATGGGCGTGCAGACGCGACTCGACGCGCGATGTACGCGGCGCGGGAGCGCGGACGATTGTGACGCGGTGTGGATGGACGGACCACAAGCAGGGGCGATGACGCGCATGCGGGCGCTTTGCGCAGGTGTGGGTGCATGGCGGATGAAGGTGGGCGCCCGGTTGTTGCGTATGAGCGACGCGACGTCTCTGCCGTCAAGTCTGCCACCACTCTTTGATACCTTCACACCTTCACAGCTCCGACGCAGCGACGAGGCCGTCGTGACGACAGGAACATCATGATGATCATGTGAGATAAATTATCCAGAAGAATCTTTTTTGGGGAGAGGGTTACAAGCTGTGACGCACGGCCCGTGACCGTCACGGAAACCGTTATCGACAGTTTTACCTTCGCACCGGAAAGTTCGCAGTTAACAATCAAATGATTGCAACAATTTCCTGACGGAGAGAATGCATTCTTTCTGTCTGCGTGTAATTCGTGCATTCGTATCTTTCCTTCTTCGCCTTCTGAGGTCACGTTCTGGCGCAAATAGTGCGAGGGAACAGGTAAGAGTACCACTCTTTAAGAAAGGAGGTAGTCCGGAAAATGTCAGATTCTAACATTATAAGAGGATACCAACACAAACACTTCTGTTTTGCTCACAAGTTGTAGAGTTTGGATGGATATTTATTACGAGACAAAGATATGCATCATAGAAGTAGATTTGAGTGTTGTTTACGTCCAACATGAAAAAAAAGGAATCTACAAGAACTTAACAGAGTCTGACGCCGTGATGCAGCGTTCTACTAGAGACACCGGACATCATGATGATCATCATGCACGCTGCAGTGCGTGAATTGCGTATTTTCTCCACTCCAAACCTTCACGGGGTGTTACAAAGAATTACAGAATTAGGACAAATGCGCGCTAAATATAGACGCCTTCGGAACACGTATCGTCGCACACTTCCAATACGTGTTCGTTCCAGTTTCCATGCTTCAAAGGTAGAACCTGTTCCGCGAAATGGCTATAGCCCAGCTCTTACAGCCACGGTCAGAAGCGTCTCTTCTACTTTTGTGCCATACCGAGCAGAAAACGCTGCAAACTCCAAATCCTTTGTTCCAGATGCAATTCTTAGTTTTCGTTTGTAACGAGGACTGTTGACATGCATCACTCTTCTTTGGCATTCGACTTGCGAGCAGTATGAACTCATCATCATCGATTGGCCTTTGTACACCACAATATGGCCAGGCGTTGCGCAGCTTTCATTGATGTCGCACAATACGTGTGCCTCATAAGAGCTTTCGTAGAGGAGAAGCTCCGAAGCCATGTGACGTAGAAACTTGGAGGCAATGCACACATTTGTGCGCAGATTATCTTCAGCAACTGTCCCGGAGTCAGATGACTGGTTTGTTGCATTTGGTACGCTGGAGCTGGTTCCCGTTTCTGAAGATGGATCTGTGGAATTTGGAGAAGGTTTTAGTAACACCTCTGATGAGGTGTTTTGGCTTTTGCTTGACCCGTGTGTAGGAACTGAAGACGAAGCACAAAACGATACTTGCAGAACCCTAACGCATTCCGCACCACTTCTCAGACACTGCGAGTTTCCTGAACACGTTTTAAGCGATTCCATGAAGCGTGTCTGAGACTTATCTATGCACATTTTCATATTAAGCGAAACCACCTGCCGGAACACCTGTTCTATAAGAGAGCGAGGAATGGTAGTGCAAGTTTCGAAGCGGTTACATGAACCCTGAACGGTGCAAAAAACGTTTGATAAATCTGTGGGAGCACACCCACAGTACGTTTCCTCTTTCGTGCAGGGCACATTGCCAAGAATATTAGAGGATCCTCGGCACTGGTGTCCCTTGATGCAGTCTTTGTCGCCAAAACACCTGGCCAGAGTTCCACCGGCGGCGAGAGAAGGAACCAAATTGAGTAGCAGTACGAGAGTGACAAGCGCAGTAACCGGCATGGTTAGTGCTAGCGCGCGAAGTTGTTGGTGTTGAAGACAGGCGGCCGCTCAGTGCAAAGATCGCGCCTGGGGCTCTAGCAATTCCAGACTTGGGGAGTAGAACTTTTCCCGGTCTTATGTTGTTTCTATGAGTCCTGCAGCATATAACATGTGGGTTTGACGACAGCCAATCCCTTGCTGAACGCCGGACACGTTAACAGCTGTGATTTTACAGTGAGCGGAAAGCCTCCAAAGACAGGGGATTTAACAATAGCATTATACCGAAGGTAGACATGATTGCTGTTTTGCCTCGGATGAAAAAGACTGAACCCCGTTTTTCTTCATTACACTTTTGTTGGGTGTGTCTCCTTCCCCGGCGGAATCACCAGGGAAGGAGAAAAGGCCCTGGAAGGAGGCACACCCACTCTTACATTACCGAGGTGATACGTGTTGCACTCACGTCTAATCTAAGCGGAGATGCATTGCTTGGAGTTCCTGAAACGTTGCAAAAAGGTGGGATTCAACGGACAAATTCACATCGGTAGCCTTTTGCGGTAAAAGCGTTTCTGTCTTTTTTTCAACTCGAGTACTTGAGTGATATTAACATTATACCCATTATCGACCCCTTGACACTGTGTCAGGGGCCAATAACTCGGTGCCCCTAAAAGTACCACGTTGTCCTCCAATGTAAAAGCGTCTCTTCAATGAAGTACGGGCGTGTTTCTGGTCAGCATTACATCTTTGGTAGCTAACCAAAAAGCATCGCTTTGTCCTCCGATGCTATCCTTATACCCCTGTAAAACGTATGGTCAGTGAGGTATATTTGTGTTTCTCGGTAAACCTTTCGTATCTCACCGAAAAGATTTCTTCTTCTTCTTTCTTGCGAGCTAGCCAGCAGGCCTTCATGCGGTGCGTACGTGCCGCTGGAAGTGGGGGAGATACAGAAGCAGCGTAACACTAGCCCTCTTACCCTTCAATCAGCTACACTGCTCCTTTTGGCTCTACCCATTATCAACCAAAGATTCTCTTCACTGACTATTGGAAAATGGTCCTTGAAACAAATATTTCGCTTCCAGTCTTCAACGTTCTCAAATATATTATCGTTTTCTCTTTCATTGACGTTGTTGTCAGATTATGCATCAACCAGTTGAATGTATTCTATCGAAAGTTCAGTATTTCCAGGGGACGTTCCGTACCTTTAGGAGGTATAGCCATCGACCGCTTCAGTCTTTTTTCTCCCTCTTTCTCAAGGCTCACTTTTCTTCCCCTGATGATAATTTTGCTGTCTTTTTGTACTTATGCAATCGAGATAATGCTTGAATTTTCCACGGATTCGTTCGTGAGGGATATCAGTGAGCCCGAGGTGTTGGACATTCTCGTGAACACTCATGGCACTTGTGGATTTGCCGAAGTATCTGAGAGTGGAGCTCCTGAGTATATGGCACGAATTGGAGACAACTGCGTTGTCTACTCAGAAGAGAAAAATGATCAGGTGTATATTTTGTATGCTCCAGTGTGGATAAGACGGGGAGGAGCCGTTTTCCCACATTGTATTCATACTGATGACAACGAGCTAGTTCGGGAACCCGCGATTTACACCAATCAAAATCTGGATGTGCGCGAGTCTTCCTTCATCGCCGAACTCAAAGCAAATTCATTTGGATCAAACGTAGACGAAATGGATAGTTTCATTACTGTCGTTGGGAGAAACACGGACATTGCCGTAGTGAAGAAACAAACCTCGAACAACAACACGTTCAGTACGGGACTGCTTTTAACAAGAATTCCGAACACAAAGATAACATGCATGGGGAACGTTTTTGGACGATTCGGAGCAGGTCAATTGAAAGCAGAGCTTACATTTTGTGTGTATGGTGAACTGCCATATGACGACAAGACAGATTTCTTGTATCTGTCCGGATCTGCGTGGATACCGAAAGACGCTGAGTTTATCACGGAAGATTGGGAGGTAAAGATCGCTTCCACTGTTGGTCGTGAAATCAGAGATTTCGGGAAGGGAATAGTTTCTGATACGGTTTTGAGGCACACAGCATACGCGACGTTTTTGGGCCTTACCTTCAATCGCAACGATCAATCCATTCAAAGATACGCATTAGTTTACAAATACTGCAAACTTCTCAAAGTTCCGGGCACACGCTCAGTGTGGAAGAGGCGGGTAGTACCGAAGGCAAAAGCAATTTCAACCGTTCGCGTTCAGATAGAGGAATGGGCCATCATTCTTGTTGTCTGCTGGCCATTGTTTTTGTGTCTATTAGTGGGCTTGTTTCAGTGCTTCTTAAGAAAGCAACAAATGCCGCGGTATGTATTCGGAGAAAACGAGATAGGCAAACATTGGTTTAATGACATGAGACGCAGGAGGAAGAGTCTGACAGAGGAGGAAGTAAGGCAGGTTGATGAGCAACGAAAGTGCTGCAGTGTATGGAGAAGCATTGCGGGAAGGTTTTCAAATCAACTCTTTCTATCGGTTGATTCGGGAGCAATCGAAGATTTTGTGACGATCACAAGCGGTCCCAAGCATATTCGAAGATCTGTGGGAAAGCCTTTCGCGTCAGTAGATGTTTAACACCGTCCGCTTCGGAGTTGAGTCAGGTCTTTTGAAGAGCCGCGATGCGCGTCTTCAAAAAAACCTGCCGGACATGAGTGGTAAATAATAATTAAGCAGAATAAGGACATTACATCCATCCACATTCAATTACACTGCGGAACAACGAAGCACAGCAACTGTTTGGCACCTTCACGGTGCCACGAACTTTAAACAGACACCAACGTCGTATCGTACAAACGAAACAAAAATTGTATGCTCAGCTCTGCAAAAGCTCAAAAGGTAACTCTGCCCCCACCCTCACACCCCACCCTCAGCGCAGGAGAAGAAAAGAAAAGGCAAAGAACACCTCCAAAAAGCACAGAGCGTTCGCATAGCCATCTAAATCCTAAGGTTCTTACTCGGATCCACCTTGTTCTTCTCTTCAATACTATGTCCCAAAACAAGCTCTTCCAAACGGTCCACGTCCTTCGCCGATCCAACGAACAACGGCACGCTCATTTCAAGGCTCCACGCCGACAGCTCCAGAAGCGTTCTCTTTCCAACGCTCGCTCTGCCGCCGGCCTGCCTGGCCACGAACGCCAGCGGCGCCGCCTCCGACAAGAACTTTGCCAGATCCTTCTTCTGCGGACCAGGCAACATCAGAATGCCGCCCTTCGTGAGCACGTTGTGGAAGTTGGCAACCAGGTTGTTCAAATGTCTGAACTTCTTACCGCTTCCCTCACTCTCCAGCTCGGCCATGAACTTGGCAACGCCGTCCACAACGTTGGGCAACACCGACGTGTCAACCGAGTAAAGGGGACCAGTAGCCGGTGTATGCACATGCTGCTTCGAAAGCACAAAGTGACCAGACACTGAATCCAACGTGAATATATGCACGCCGTATCCCATGCTGTACGTAAGATAGGTAGAAGATCCATACATACAGTAGCCCGCGGCAACCTGCTCAAAGCCAGGCCGTTGCAACAGATCGGCCGTGTCACCCTCCTTACCCGGCGCCGACTTTCGGTAATATACAGAGAAAATCGAACCAAGCGAGGCGCCAGGTACACCGCACAACGGATTGTACACCACAATGTAGTTGCCAACATCGGTGCCCGATTCCAACGCCATGGGCTGATTCGAGATCGAACTGAAGATCAAGCAGCAAAGACCCGACGAAGCGAGCGAGGCATGGATCTGAGAGTTTGCAAACGACGCCAACGCCGAAAAGTTGGCGTTGGGCGCATCACACAGCTGCGCCCTGACGCACTTGAAGGCGACGCCGAGTTCGGTGATGAGCAGGCTAAGGTCGTTGGAGCCATGCGGGAACTTGCGCTGCAACTCAGTACTGAACCTCTTGATGGTCATCATGGGCTTGACGCCCGCCACACCGGTAGGAGCTTCATCGAAGTGAGGCGGCGGGATGACAGTCATATCTAGCCACGAATTGGAGCGTCCAAGTGAGTTCTCCGGGGCGTCATTGGACTTTGCTTCCATTTCCTTGATGGCGTCATCAACAACCTGACGTGCCTTCTCCGGCGGTGAGTAGTGGGCCGAGTCCTTGAGGGTGGTATTGACACAGTTGATGTTCTTATGGGACAAAACGCCGGTAATAAGCTTGTTCCAGCTCTGATGACACTCCTCGATGACCTCCTTCGCGTAGTGGGCGCTCTGCACCTGTTCACGGAAGGCAAACAAATTGAGCGCCTTTCCGTCAGGCACCTTATAGGTCCTGAACCACGAAAAGGTAGCGTGCAACAGACCGGGGAAGACACGGTACAGATCGTCAACGTCGTGCAGGTCATCAGCGATGGGGTCATTGACGTTGATGACAATGATCTTCCAGTCCATCTCACCCTCATCAATCATGCCAAGCACGCCCAGTACCTTGACTTGCATGACCTCGCCAATACGGCAGGCCTTGCCGCCAATCTCACACACATCCAAAGGATCGCCGTCTCCCAGCGCGCCGGTCTCCATGTGCACCTGGGTGGGATCCTCCCAGGTCTGCGGGAAGCAGCCATAGTTCCAGATGTAGCCCTTGTATGGGTACACGTTATGTACAAATCGCTTCTTGCCCTTCTTGGTGTCCTGCACGACAGGCGCCAACACACTCTTGGTGTGCAACTCAAGTTTGGCATTGGTCCACCTCGGAATCTCGCAGATGAAGTTTAGCACGCCAGCGTCCTTGTCCGCGTACAGAGGGATGTCATGCAAAGGGTTGATGACGCCGTGGTGTTCCTTGCGGAAGAAGAACTTGAAATCGGCGTTATGCGCAGCAGAACGGTCCTCCACGCGCACCAGACTGTACTGATCGTCGGTAGCGGCGACGGCGACGTCGACGTCGACGTCGTTCACCTCCGGACGTGGCTCCACATCGGCAGCGTGCGTCATGACGACAGGCTCAGTGTGAACGTTCTCAGCACTACCAGCGTCAACGGCACGTCTCTTCGGCGCGCGCGACTTGCTTCTCGCCGACCGCCGCTTCATGCAGTCGGCGGCAGCAGCGAACACGCGTTGAAAAAAGGCGCAGCCGACACGGGGGGGGCCCTGCGTCACACGCCGCTGTGCGCGACTCGACCGCAACCACGGCTCGCACCGCCTGCGCCACAAATCGGGCGCGCTTGCGCGCAGCCGCTCGCTGACAGTAGCGCTGCTGCTGCGCGCGTGCGCTCGACAAGCGCGCCTGACACTTTGCATCACCAACTCTCAAAAACTGGAGAATCTTTGCTTTTCTCACACGTGTGCTACGCGCGGTTGACCGCGAGCAGCGCGCGTTGCACCGAGGCGGCGCCCGCCGACGTGAACATGGACGCCAGGTACACGGACGTGCCCCACTGCGGGTGGCGCACCACCGTGCACCCGCCCACCACCTCCGTGCTGTATCCCAGCAGTCTCGTGGCGCCGTCCGCCTCCGCGTAGACGCCCACGCCGCGTCCCCACGTTGCGTATCCGCTGGCCGGGTCCGCCGCCTCCACCCACGCCGCCGTCTCCCCCCCCACAAGCTGCTCGCGCACCGCGCGCGCCCACCGGAAGAAGCGCTCCAACTGGCGGTCCTTCTCCAACGCCTGCGCCTCGCCAAACGACATGAGCGGCGTTTCGCAGCGCTGCATCGTCACGATCACCGTCAACTCGCCCGTCCTGGGCGCCTCCGGCAAGATGGTGCGCAGCTCGCGCGCCAGCGACGCGTTTGCGCGGTGCGCCGAGTACTGCAATCCGTCGAAGCTGTGCGACAGCGTGGGCGACACAAGCGTGTGCGCGCGGATGCGCTGCGCGCGACGCTGCGCCACGCCGGTGGGAGCCACCGCACTCATTGCGAGCAGCCCGAGCAGCAGATCCGCCACGCAACTCGCCGCGCGTGCGCCGCCAACGGGCGGGGGCGCACACGCGACGAGACATCGCCCTTAGCAGCTACTCGCGCGCACGGCGCGTCGAATCTGCCACCGCGCACACGCGCCACACGTGGTACACGCATCGCGATCCGGAACGCATTGGCGGCGTGATCTGCGGTGGCTCTTCGCAACGCGCCGTCTGTGGCTGCCGTAGCGCGTGCTCGTCGCCTCGCACGCCTGCCACACAGCGTTCTGCCGTCGATAAAAGTTGCATCTCGTCGACGTCGCCGCGCTGCGCTCTCGACAGCATTGTGCACAGCTGACAATCGTCGCGTCCGTGACTGCTGTCGTCATGTCCGCCTTCGTTCTTCACGCGCCCGTCGTGCGCGCGGCGCAGTCTGCGTCTGCGCGCTGTTGCATCGGTCGCACCCGCTTTGTGCCGCGCGTGAACGCGCTGTGTGCGTCGCGCGCCGTCGCGCGGCGCGCGCGCGTGTGGCGCGTCTGTGCTAGCGCCTCGGGCGCTTCGGAGGTGTCCAAGCCTGTGCCGCAGAGCTCGGCGCCCCCGTTGGAGAAGAGGACCAGTCGTCTGCGTGTGGGCGTGTACATTTTGTTGTGGTATGCATTCAACATTGTGTACAACATCTCCAACAAGAGGGTGCTCAATTGGTTCCCCGTGCCCTGGTTCGTGTCCTGGGTGCAGCTTCTGGTCGGCGCTTTGTACGTGCTTCCGATCTGGATGCTGCGCATCAGAAAGGCCCCCGTCGTGCCGAGGGACGCCCTCAACACCCTGTTGCCCATCTCCGTTGGCCATATCATCGGTCATGTGTCCACCGTCGTGTCGTTGGGCGCCGTCGCTGTCTCCTTCACCCACGTCGTCAAGAGCATGGAACCGTTTGTCAACGTCGTTGGTTCCGCTGTTTTCCTTAACTCCATCTTCCCCTTTCCTGTGTATCTCTCGCTGTTGCCAGTCGTGGCCGGTGTCGTCATGGCCTCCGTCACCGAGGTGTCCTTCACCTGGCTTGGATTTCTCTCCGCCATGACTTCCAACTTCGCCTTCACCGCCCGTAATATTTTTTCAAAGCTCTCCATGAACAAGCCCAAGGGCCAAAACATGGGTCCCGCTAACTTATTCGCTGTGCTGTCCATCATGTCCACCATCATCCTCGCTCCGTTTGCGCTTGTCATTGACCATCCCGCCAAGCTCATCTCCGCCTGGAAGACCGCCACCGTGGGCGCCACAGCCGTAGTTACAGCTCCCAAGTTGTTACTTTACTTGTTCATTTCTGGCTTGTTCTTCTATCTCTACCAAGAAGTTGCGTTCAAGGCATTGGACTCTGTGCATCCAATCACTCACGCCGTTGCAAACACCGTCAAGAGGGTGGTCATCATCGTCACCTCCGTCTTTGTCTTCCAAAATCCTATCACAAAAGCAAACGCTCTCGGCTCTACCGTAGCACTTATCGGCGTTCTTTTGTACTCCATTACGAAGAACTACTTCCCTGAGAAGAAAAGAAGCGCTTGAGCACACTTGAGCTATCACCGCTTGATCACGCGACATGCTTTTCCTCCTGCCTTCCATTTTTGTTTACATCAAAACAATGATCCGCACATTCTGACAAACATATGCGCGTCTTCCTCTCTGCAGCCACACCCTGCAATAAACATCTCTGTCTGACCAGAATGAGGTTCAGCCCCTCCGCCACCCATCAGCACGCTGGGGAATGGGAATGTGACAGTTTCCCCTGCCACATCTACACGTGAGATTGCGAGTTTACACAGATGCTCTGCAAAGCTAAGGCACTAAATATACACTCTGTATCGTAAAGAATGCCGTCAGGGTAAGTGTTTAGGAGCTCTCACAAACTTGTCGCCTCACCGTAACCTACCATAGAGTTACCTTTGAAACATGCCCGAGCTGTCGTCATCCCACACCGAACTTGTTCACAATTCTCACAAGCGGGTTCTTCCCTGGACTTCGAAATGGCTTCTTTTTTGGATCCACCGTCGAGGAACGCAATGGCACTAGAGACGGCAACTCTGCGCTTACTCGGCACATGGCTTCACATCCAATACTTAGAATCAGGGGCTTTCTACAAAGTAAGCGGGTCATCATGTACCGCCGCACCATTCGGTAGACACACTACCTTTTAAATCCTGGTGTGGGAACGAAACTAACAATAGTTAAAAGAAGCAGCCAACCGTGGCCGCTCTACGACTTCTAGATTTAAGACAAACAAGCTCATGTGGTAGTGTTCACAAGAAACAGTCAATATTTGAGTTGGGATAAGAAAAAACGATTAAGCCTCCACCAGTACTGCGTGCGTCAGTCACCCTTCCGTTCTTCACCATTGCCATCATCATCATCATCATCTTTGTCGTCAGCCTCAAGCGACAAAACCTTGATTGTGCCCAAACTGTTGGCAGCAACAAGTTTCGTCGGGTCCTTTGGACACCAGCACACACTGCTCACAAATTGCGACTCATCATCGTCATCCTGAATCTCCTTCCCAGTCAATGGGTCTACACTCGAAAACCGGTAGCCGGTAAAAGGTCTCGGAATTGCCTTGTAGTAACAATACACCATATCCTCTTCAGAGCCGCACGCGATATAATCCGGAGTGACACTGAGCCCGACAAAGTTTCTGTCGTTCGTATGCCCTGTGAAATTTCGTTCCAGCGTCATGGTGTTAAGATCCCACAGTTTAACAGTAGAGTCCACCGAAGCAGACACCAATGACGATGGCGACATGAATTTGACGTAACTGACGGCGCGAGTATGCGACTTGAACACGTGAAGAGGCTGCTTGAACATGCGAAGATCATAGTAATGAATTCCAAAGTCGACGCTTCCAAACGCGATTTTCTCTGGAGCCGTGGGGTGAAACTTGACAGAGCATACATTTGCCGGTGAGTTGTCAATGGTAAGAACGCTGGACCTTTGCGAGGTGCACCACAGCTTGACACGACAGTCATCAGAGCCCGACGCAAACACGGTGGGTTTGGACGGACAATAATCGACGCTCCAAACGCGTCGCTCATGTTCTTCGTAAACGCGCAGCGCCTTTGCTTGACTAACGTCCCAAAGAGCAACGACGCCCTCGTAGTCCGACGACACTAACAGGTGTCTGATGTACGGATTCCAGCAAATCCAACTAAGCTTCGCGTTGGTCTTGATCTCTCGGATGGGATAGTGAGTATCTGACAGGTTTCGCGTAACGTTCGAGAACTCAAATATCTTGATGCGCTTAGTGACTCCAGCAGTGGCTAGCAACTCGGATTCACGATCAAATTCGATGGAGGAAACAATGTTAGACACCTTGAAAACATCTCGACACGGTGCATCTGGAACGCGAGCCACGTGCATCAGAGTGGCAGTATCGCGAAAACGGGTAAATTGCGTAAGTTTAGATATGTCATCCTTGAAGGACTTCAGTGCCCTCGCTCGCTTCTCGCCCTTTTGAGAGGCCACGGTCGAAAAGTAATGACTCTGTAGCACGTCATAATTCCTGGACAGTCGTTTTCTCTTCTTCGTAAAGCGCGGGTCCCTCGAAATGACATCGGTTGACGGCGAGTTGTTCTCCAATGCAACGCCCTCACGACGCTGTTCAGACGCGCAGCTGGTGGCTGACGAGGTTTCCGGGGTGCCGAAGCGGGCACGATGCAACTCGGCGGCATTCACATCATCATCTAGAAGAGAAACCTCGCGCTGCAACCTGTTAATCATGCCCTGTTTGACGGTGCGCACATGTCGAAGAAAGTCCAACAAGAGGTCGTTTTCCACTCGTCGCTCCACATCCTCCTTCTGCTCGAGCTTCTGCTGCAGTTTCGCAATGACGCCAGCCAGCTGCTCCGCGTTGAGTTGCTCGCCAGCGGCCAACAACTGCTCGCTGCGCATTAGCGACGCGCGCGGTGGTGGTGGCGGCGGCGGCGGTGTATGCTGCACAACCAGCTGACGCACGCGCGGCGGCGCAAGAGGCGTTCTGGGCGTGGACAAGCTGGCCACGGCGGCGTCGGCCACCGCCTGCGCGCGCGCGCGACGCTCCGCGGCGTCGGCGCGCAGCTGCGGACGCGGACGCGGGTTGAGCGGCGGCGGAGACGAGCGGTGCGCGGCGGCCGGCGCCTCGGGCGTGCGCGGCGGGGTGTGCGTGGCGGGCGTCAACATCTGCGCGGTGAGATACGAGGCGCAGTTGGGACAGGTGCTGGCCTTGGCCAGATGAGTGGAGATACACTCGTAGCAGAAGACGTGGTGGCAACGCGTGGCGAAGGCGTCCGTGGGCGCGGAGAGACAGATGGCGCACGTGCGCGGCGACGACGAGGCGCTCATTGCTTGCGCGAGAGGGCGCGGCCGCGGGAGGACGGAGGAGATCTGGGGCGCGGCCGAGGGGTGTACGACAGCATGGCACTCGAATTGCAATTTGTAGCAGCGGCAGTCACGACGTCGTTGCGCGCCGCTGAATGGCCCCTTTGCGGAGCGCAGCCAATGCGACGCGGCGCAAACGAAAAAATCTGTGGGCGTCAGGTGTCCGCTGGTGTATCTGCGTTTTGAGGCCAGTACAGTGTCACTTTGTTTACTCGCCGCCCACCCGCGTGGAGAAAAGATCCACTGCATGACATGAATGACATTGTAACGGCCACGCATTGTTTTGACCCGAGCACATCCGCCTCCCCCCGGAATTCGGCGACTCCTAATGGGTTCCCTCCTTTGTCTTTAGATACGTCTCGATACGTCGCCCGCCTCCGCGTCTACGATAAGCTGTCGTCCGTACCCAGGCCGTCCGTTGTTGCCCAGCCCGCTCCGTTCAGCTGCGGGTTTGCGAACTCGAACACCGTCGTCTCCGCGTCCGCCAGCAGCGCCGCCTTGCCGTTTGTCACCGCCGAGAAGCGCGAGCTGTAGCTTAGCGCGATGCGTCGCTGCACGCTCGACAGCTTGTCGCGCAACCTGGAGAAACGGACGTTTCCTATACCGCCCGCGCGCGATAGAGATTGGCCTTGGCGTACTGTGTACAGCGTCTGGTTGATGTACTTCTCGCCCAGTAGGTAATCTTGCTCCCCCATGCGCAGCGCTAAGTTGCGCTGTTCCACCTGCCGGAATGGAAGGTTCACCAAGTTCGTGAACGAGTTTTGGATATTTGTCATGGAGTCCATCACGTTCACCAGCGAGTCTTCCTCCTGAAACACTTCTGAGAACGTGTTGTCGTCGTTAGCTGGGAACCGGTTGAACATTCCCAACAACTGCTCCCCGTAGTGATTTTCAAACCGAGTCATCTTTTCGTTCAGCGGCAGAGAACTGGGCGGATCTAATCCGTCTGCAGTGAACACATCCCATCGTCGAACGTACATGATCTCGAACGGTTGCTGCACCTGTTCGTCACTTGGAGTCTCTCGCGCCCATTGTACGTTGTACGAGTATGAAAAGTCGAACAACATCGATTGGTGAACCAGCGTGTTACGAGCGCGAAGTACCTCCACCCCATCCACGTAGAACCGAATCTCCTTCGGTGACCAATACAGTCCGATGCGTCGCCGTCCTGATTTCCATGGCGCATCCAACGAATGCACCGAACCCGAGCTAAAGTGCCAGTCGTTTGCCAGTCGCTGTTGCGCTGTCAAATCTTCAAAGTTGGGATTCTTTTCGTTGAACAACGATTGTTTCACCACAATCGGCCCACCTCCCATGTTTCCATCGCCATTATCCACCGCCGTCTCACTCGTGAATTCTCCCTTGTACCCAGAGAACACATGAATGTTTGGAACGTAACGCTCTTGATGGATGACACTGTTCATGGCTTCTAACATATCAATCTCCTGCCATCTTCGAGACCGAATGGCGCTGGGGCATTCTAACTGCCGATCCCGATCGCTATTAGGATCAGTGTTCTTCACGAAACGACAGAAGCCGTCCACCATTTGGTCGTCGTGCATCCATACTGCTGCCACAGCGGGAGAATCTCCAAGCTGTACTTCGACCTCGAAGAAGCCATACTTGAAGCTTCGTTTCGATGTGATGTGCGCGCCCACCAAACGGGAGTACACGCGTGGCTTGCCCGTTACAAACTCAGGATGTGGAATGCAGTACGGCTCAATCTTGCACTTGTCGTGCGTTACGCCAGCAAACTGGGTCTTTTCAGCGTCTTTGTAAAACGCGTTTCCGTTGTAATCGGTTGCGTGACATTCAATCTGGTCGTTGTGATTGCATTTGAACGTATTTGCATCACAGTAATACTCACGTTGCTTAAAGTACTCAAGAGGCTTGCTGTCTGTGCGAAGAATGAGTTTACCACCTCGTACTTCGTAGAACTTCTCTGCGGAGCCACCACCCGGTTCAGTGGTTGTGGCGAAAAAGGTTGACCATTGGGGTTGAGAAGTGGAAGGAGGCCCGTTCCAATTCGGGCAATTTGTGTCTGGGTTTCGCTTTCCGTGCGGATCCCATTTCGATAGGTCCAGGCGATTGCCATTGAACTCGTCTGATATTCTGAGATCGTACTCGAATGTGGCGGCGTCACGCCACGGCACATCTGGTGTGTACATTGCGGATGAGACCGTGGCTGAGAGTGCCAGCACGGTGGCAAAGACAAAGCGAAATGGGGAGAACATGATTGCAGGATCTGCGATGCGCATGGGCTTAATCCGCTAGCGGAGCATGTGAAGAACGAGACGGTGGGAGTTACGCGGAGCAACTTTTATATGGAAGCAACGCAGGTTCATTGCGGATTATATGCCGTCAGCGTATGACGGTGGCGTGTACATGCGCAAAATGGCTGCGGATTGTAAACTTTTTGGTACGACGGTACAAGCATGGTTGCAATGCAAAGCAGTTGACGGGAATGATAGGGGCAGGGCATACAGCTCAGGTAATCCGAAGTGGTAGTGAGGTGGCGTTGGCGTGCTTGACGTTTGGGAAGATCGTCTTCATTGTTTACTGTATGCCTCCTATAAGTTACAGGATTTTGATTACTTGCGCACGATTTTGGAAATGGTGCACTCCCAGGACACTGGTTGCTGCAGCTGGGCTGCAGCGAATCGTGGGGTGTTTGGAAGAAAGTGAATGAATGTGAGTGCTGAAGTTATCTACGTTTACACCGTTAAGCTTCACGGTTAAGCCAGCTAGCCTTACGTCATAGTCGGTGTTCACGGAGCTTTTCGGCGTTTACCGCGTACTGTATGCTAGTGCAAATTTGAGACCATTGGCAGGGCCAGTTCAGATATCTAACGAGAGCACTATTGCGAAGACTATTGTGAAGGGTAACATTAGAACGCTACCTTTGTACTGGGACCCACCAATGAAGAAGCCCAAACAAGAATGTTCTTCAGGATCTTTTTGTTTTTGTTTGCGCGAGATATCTTGTGGAGGAATTTGGAAGGAGCTTGCTAGCTAGAGCAGCAATGCGCATTGCTAAGAGGCAAACCGGACATGTCTAATCAGTCTGCGCGGAGGTGTGTCACACTGGTTTACTTGCAATTGCTCGAAGCGACGATGACCATCGTCCACCGCAGTCGTAGCTACTGCACACGCCCTTTATGGACCCTCTACTCCACGTGGTGTCTGTTGTTCCGTCTCTCGGCCCGCTTTGTGCTAGCAACTCGATAACTGCGCGCTACTATTGAGTGGGCATCACCAACGCACAGTTATATCGATAGGTGCCCGCCCACTGCGTCTCCTGTTCCATTGCGCGGTTGTTGCAGGAAGGGCCGAAAGAGAGGACGGTGACAATCACAATTAGAGAGACTAAAACCGACCCAACACTACTTGTCGGCTATGCAACGTCAAAGTTAAAGCGCTGAAGGCGCTTTTGGGCTGTCTACACTGCGCGGAAGGGCCGGCGAGAAAGGGGACGGCGACGGTCACAATTAGAGAAGCTAATAATATTATCGACCTAACTTCACATATCTGCGGCTCCCATCGTTAATGTAATCGACAGCAATTCCCACAGTAAACAAAGGACATCATCGATCGAATACGCAAGCGGCACGACGGCTTATCGGCTAGAATCGTTGTCCACGTTCTCCATCATCTCATTTGTCCGTCTCACGCAGCCCGATGCCATCGCCCCGATGGGATGATCCTGCGGATTAGCAACGTGAAAGTGTAACAACAAGTCACGTGCCACTCTTACAGGTTTTTGCATCAACCAATCACAACGGCGCATGCAAGATGGCAAGCAAAGCGGGCAAACGCTGTTGTTCTTGACAGTGTGTCGTGTATAGATGACAGAGCGACAATGTGGATGACAGACGGTGGAACCGTCGTTTGTTTGTGTCCACAACGCGACGCGCCAATGAATGCCTTGCGCACAGAGCCCCCACATCGAGCCGTCCAACACATCCCTCAACCGACAGCAGCAATTCGCGCGCTGACGTCTCCCACACCGCGCGCTGTCCACAGCTCTGCCAACACCACCGCGCTTCTTCACCGTGCAGTTACGCTCGCTTTGTTCTTTTTGAGCCTCTTGCTTCTTCCATGCATCAAACACAGCCGCTTTCGACACCCTGCTCTCGGTAAAACATGCCGCGAAATCCTTTTCGACGTACGCCACGAGCACAGCGTCCGCAAACCATTCCGCACCATGACGCGCTGACAAACGCCATATCAAGGGTGCTCACTCCGGTTATGATATGCATGATTCTGGCCGTTTGGTTTGTAAATGGCCATGGAGATCCACAGAAATGTAACTACACTCCGGAACGGAGTTACAACAACCAAATTTATGACAGTCCAGAGTCTTCGGACGACGATTCTTCTGGCAACAGCCACATCATTGCGATTGCGTTTATGCTCGTTTTCTTCGGTCTCATGGTTATCTTTACCTTTGTCATTGTCTGGCTGTACAAGACCGGCCGCAGCAAGATCATCAATGGCTGGCTCATTACAGCCGTTTTTGTCATCTTTGGGTACATAGGTGGCCTTTATGTCTTTGATTTCTGTCGCTCCTATTGCATCAACCTAGACTGGATCTCCTTAGTGATAGCCATATGGAACTTTACCATTACCGGGCTTTTTGCCGTGTTTAGCTCCGTGCCGCGTGTTGTCAATCAAGCGTACCTAGTGGTCATGTCTGCCTTGATGGCATTTGTGTTCCGACCACTTCCATCGTGGTCAATATGGACTGTGCTAGCGGGACTAGTCCTCTGGGACTTGTACGCAGTCCTAGGACCTGGCGGACCACTCAAGAAGTTGGTAGCCATTGCTCGCGAGCGTGGCGATGATTTGCCTGCTCTTGTCTACGATACAAATCCACGAGATGCGGGTAGAGAACTGGCAAAACCACATTCGACGCCACCCAAACCAACTGCAGAACCCGACGAACAACCCGCAGACAGTGAACCACAACCTTCTACAGAACAGCCTCAACAAATTGATGTGCTTTCTCCAGCAGATGTTTCGGAAAGTCCACAGATTTCGAAACCGGCGTACATTCGAAGAAAGGTGTTTGCAAGAAAACCTGCCAACAGACCTAATACGTCAGCACCAACCACACCTCCCGCCCCTCCACCGCCCACAACTTTACCAGATGTAAGCTCGGTTGAAGAGCCAAAAGAAGAGGTTCCTGTCGGAACACTCGGTACTCATCTCAAGCTTGGTTTGGGAGATTTTGTGTTCTATTCTATTCTTGTGGCAGAGGCTAGTAAGACCGGTGTTATGACTGCTGTTACTAGCTTTGTGGCCATCCTTGCCGGTTTGTGCGCTACCTTGTTTCTTGTTACTGTTTGTAGGAAGGCATTACCGGCTTTGCCTATTAGTATTACTGCTGGCTTGTTGTCTTATTTGCTAACGCGATACACTCTTCAACCCTTTACCGCTAATCTTTTTGATGAGTTGTTGTTTCACTAAAAACTTCACCACTGCTACAGCATATCCTGCCTGACTTTTCGATGTGTGGGTTTGTCATGGCTGAGGTGGTGGGGAGGAAGCTCTTCAGTTGGTTACAAAATCCCCACGAGGCATATCCTCGACGGTTTTCTATTACCCTGTCACTGCTACGGGACAAAGGTATTCCTGTTCCGAACGATGTGATGGGGGATACGGTCTTGCAGAAGGGAAAACCTTTTGAACCTCTTTGGCATATACGGATCTGTTTCTCAATCCGAAGTAGACATCACCAATAAGTGTCCGCTTTGGTACAAGGTTGTCAGCGTGCGCACAGTGTGCGCAGTACGCCGACTGCGGGGGCGATGTGAAGCGTCACACCACCGAGTAGCCGGAGAAAGACGTCATCAACGAGCTGACACAATCCAGCCAGAGATGTACCGAGCAGCTACTTCCCGTGTGGGTGAAGCTTCATGATGAGGCTGGCATGGCCCACGAGAGCGCTAGAGCGCTGGCGAGGAGGAAGACGAGCGAGAGCCGGACGCCCAAAAAGGCACAGTTTCCACGGCAGACGGAGGGGACGAAGGGAGACGAGCCGACGTCAGATCGGTGGATGCAGGTCACACATGAGAGCAAGGAGAACGAGCCGAAGCGCATGTTCTTGTGCCTTGAGACGACTGCGAGTGGTGATGAACAAGCACCTTTAACAGAGGGGACCGGATGCGACGCTTTGACTGCGCGCTCCACGGCATGGAGGAGGAGCTAGGGAAATGAAGGAGCTGTGTCGTGCGGATTCAGCGCAGCAGGTGTGAGATGGAAGCTTCGCGAGCTTTACGCAGCAATTCCAACTTGTGCGTCACCGGTCTTTGCCACTTCTTGGGAGAGAAACGGATTCGAGACTGCAGCTCCTGTTGTGCTCTGAAAATGATGACAATGAAGATTAATCAGACGCAGCAAGGCTCGAGGCGTTTCGTTCGTTCTCACGAAACTCGTTGCAAAGTGCCAGAAAGCTATCGTGAGGTTTGGGGGAGATCTTAACGTCTTGATCGTCCTACTTCACAACCAAAGAAGACGCAAAGGCTTCACGTTCTGCTGCAATGATCAGAGCGCGGTGAGATAAGTCGGGATCGTTGGCCCCGGTTGATAAAGGCGTAGTGACGTGCTAAGCCCTCACAAAGTAGACACCGGAAGTGAGGCTGAGATGCATGACAAGATCATCGAGTTTTGTAATCAATCTGGGTAGACGCACAGATGCTTGCGGTAAACGCTTTGACGCTATTCGTCAATGACAATCTCTTTAGTACCCAAGGAAAAACTTTGTAACATGAGAGAAAACCTCTACAACATTGTTGTGGACTAAACTCAACGTACACCAAAAAAAAAAAAACCAGTTTGCGTCGCTCTCCAAAAGGGCGGACCTTTGTCGAATCTTAGAAAAACAAATCTCCATCGCTGGAATAGTCGCTCTCTTGTGAGCTGTCTTCGTTAGAAAGGGAAGTCCCGTCACCATGCTCTGCAAGCTGGTGGGCTTGAGAAATGTTGCGGGGCGGCTTCTTTGCCAAATCCCGACAAATACCGGGTTTGACTTGCTTTGATCCGCGCACAACCGCTTCAGTACCGAGCCGCTGTCTAAACAAAGACACGTACTGATCTGCTTCCCTTAAACCAAAGGATTTGCCTCGCTTCAAGATCTCTGGGGTCGCTAGCTCACCACCCTTGTCCGCGTTTCGACGCTTTTGGCGAACCTCAGTGCCTGGAGTTCCGTCCTGCAATTCAGGCATGTCAAACCTTCCGGTCGTCAACTTGCAAGACATTTTCGGCGTTACAATTTCAGGTTCGAGGGCATCGTCTTCAGTGTCACGAGCAAAAGTATCCGCAAGGCGACGGACGGACGTTCTATACTTGGCCGTGCTCCGACCACGCTTAGATTTAGATGCCTTCTGCACGTTTTGAATTACCTGAGGGGTGGACACTTTAGGTTTCTTCTTTGGTTGTTCGTTCTCAGAGCCCGAAAAACTAACTTGCTTCCTCTTCACACCCGGCGGGGAAGACCATGATGAATCCCACAGCTGTATACATTGAGCAGCAGTCTTTCCTTGCACTCCAGCAGCAACTCGTTCCCAGTAATGCGGGTCGTTGGCCGGAACTCGGTTCCGTTGTCTTTCAAATTCCTCTCTTTGCTTTGCAGACCAGCTCTCTATGAAACCTCCATCTGGCAGCGGCACGACGCTCCCAGACTTGGTTTCTGGACCAAACGACACCCTCTTTCGTGGTCGCAGCACCGGACGGCTTTCGTCGGCAAATCGAACCGCTGGTGTTCTGCGCGGTTTCTTTTCAGTCTTGACTGGTACCTTTCTTTCCATTTGTTTCTTTTGACTCTTGACGGAAACTTTGGTTTTCGTTTCTTTCTCCTTCGTCTGGACTGGCACTTCGCTTTTCGTTTGTTTACCGGACGTTGTCTGTTGGCGGGTACTAGTACGCACTTGCCTTTCATCAATTGTTACGTCGACCACAACACGTTTCCGTCGAGTAGTTGAATCGGTGCGCGCGGCTTCCACGCCGGCCGCACGCACTCTTGCGCGAGTAGAGCGTCTCGTTGTGGTTTGCTTCCCATTGGATTGCTGTTCTTCCTGGGAGGACGACTTGGACTCTGAAACTTTGGGAGAGTTCTTCTTTTTTGACCCACGCCGCCTTCTCCTCTTCCTCCTTTGCTGCGTTGATGACTTTTGATCACTAGCGTTGCATAGTTTGCCAGACCGTTCGTCCGTGTCAAGCATACTGTCCGACGCGCTAGGAGAATCCGAAGATGGCACAGCTGTCTCATGCTTGTTGAGCTGGTTTTGTTCTTTGTTCTCTTCGCTATGCACGGATCTCTGGTCTTCAATTCTCTTCGATCTTCGAGTCGCGTGCGCAGTTGGATGCGTCCAGAGCTCGCTGGCGTGCGAAAGCCGTGGAGTTGCGCATTGCGACTTGGCACGAGGCGTGCTTAACTTGTCGCTGTGACGTGGACTTCGACGCCTGAGTTGCGAAGATGACTTCGACTCCGAACTGGCATCGGGCTTTAAATGCACGCTGCGCGCATTGCGTTGCGTTGCTTGCAGGTGGCTTGTGTCAACGCGCGCCGAAGCTTGCACAAGTTTTGGTTCGTGCTCGCAGTCCGAAGCGAGGGAACGACGACGAGCGCGTGTGAGATGCGGTTGTGATGCATGAGACGACACGACTTGCGAAGATTGGGGCGGTTCGGAGGCGCTGCGTCGGGCGCGGGTGACGGTTGGTTGCGAGGGAGGAAGTGAGTGTGTTTGCGGCGTTGTTGTACGGTGTAGTTTGCGAGTGTCGAGCTTTGAGGGAGGCGGTTGCGACCGGTGGCGGCGCTTGACATCGGTTGCCTGGCGTTCGAGACGTGTGCTGCGGCGAATGTGGAGAATGTGAGAGGAGTTGGCGATGGGGATTGCAATGCGCGTGTTGGCACGTGAGTTTGAAGCTCGCGTTGATGAGGGGATTGTAGTAGTGTTGAGGGTACGACGCGATGTTGCTCGTTTGCGCGGTTCTTGCGAGATTCGTTTCGATGAAAGCGGCTTGTTTGGTTTTGTTTGCAGCGGAGCGGGTTGCGAGGCTTTGGGGGCTGAGGGTGGTTTGGGTGCGGGCGCGGCTTCGGAGCGGGGCGCAGGCGGTTGGCTTGACACGGGTGGTGATGAGGGCTGCTCGCGAGGGGCAGAGACGTGAGAAACACGGGCACGCTTCGATGGCGGACATGGCACATCAAGCGCTTGTAGGTTGATGTCAAACTGAACGCGTTTGCGTTTGGCAGCACGTTGTCCTGGTTGCGCATCATTCTTCTTCAGAATGGAAACAGTATTGGTGGCGCGACGGTTGTGGTGAAGCGGGTGAGTCCACTTGAAGGCGGAGATTTGCGAAAAGCAAGAAAGCAAACGCTGCTTCCAGGAGGAAGGAAAGCCAGTTTGAAACATGTGCATGCCGGCGGCGTTCATGTGAAGACGGACGGCGAACTTCTCGCTAAGCGTGCCGTGAAGAAAGACGTTGGTACCGAAACGTGTCACGAGGTGCGTGGGGGAGGTGGCGTTGGCCACTGAAGACGATCGCCACCATGTCTTGGCGTCGGGCGTTTGAAGCCCCCACACGCGCACGTTTCCGTTCCAACGTTTACTTTGTCGATTGGTGATGGGCTCTACGAACCACGAATACAGCTGAACGGAGGAGCGTTTGGCGCGCGCTGCTGTCATTGTGGCGCACCGTTGCTGTGTGTGACGTTCACGACGGGAGACGGCTGTGTGTGTGACCGCAAGAAGTGGGGCGGAGGGGGGAGGGTGCGTGCGCGAACGGGTGAATAGCAGCAGCAGGGAGTGGCGGCGGCGATGCTGAGATGCAGTCGTCGGCGACGCGTCGTACAAAGCGCATGCGGCAACGCGCTAAATCCGCCGCGCGCAACGGCGTGTTTGGAGCGGACGCGACGGTTGCGGCGATCGCACGCGTCGTTTTTTCAAAAATTTGAACTTTGAAAAATGTGCGGCACCACGCGCCGTCACCCATCAGCCGAGCAGCACAACAACGACGTCGACGACGTCGGCGACGCGGGCGCAGTGGGCGCAGCGGCGGCCACGCGTTGCGCCACGGAAGGCGGCAGCGCGTCCAACACCTCCTCCGGCAGCACCGCACACGCATCGCTCACAATGCGCTCAAACGAGCGGTCGCTCTTGAGACCGTCGTCGATCACACGCCGGAATCGCTTGCCATTCTTCTCGCCGTGGAACAGGTTGAGCAGCGGACGCATCAACACCCGTCGCGAACACTGCGACGCGGCGATTTCCTCGCGCGCATACTGCACATACTGGCGTATCACCTTTCGTCTGGTGACAGCTTCGTCGCGCGATGTGCCACAGCTGCAGTGATAGATCTCGTGGTCCACGTCGCAAAGCGCGTGCCACGGGCGATTCATCACCGCGCGCCCGATCATAACGCCGTACACGCCGCGCTCCAGTTGCTCCTTCACATCGCGCACGGTGTGCAAGCCGCCGTTGATACTGAAGTTGAGGCGCGGAAAATCGCGAATCAAGCGGTACACGTACTCGTACTTCAACGGCGGCACGTTGCGATTCTGCTCCGGCGACAAGCCGCCCAAAATGGCCTTTCTGGCGTGAATAATGAAGTGCGACACGCCGCCATGCTCGGACACAACCTCCACAAACTCACGCAGCTGCGCATACGAATCATGGTCATCCACTCCAAGGCGGCACTTCACCGTGAGCGCCACCTCCTGCGGCAAGTTCTGCCGCATACTTTGGCAAGCGTCCGCCACCAGGCGCGCGTTTCTCATCAGCGCGGCGCCAAAGCAACCTTTGCCCGCCACCTTTGGCGACGGACAGCCGCAGTTCAAGTTGACCTCGTCATAGCCGCCCACCTCGCGCACAAACGCAGCCGCGCTCGCCAGTTCGCTCGGCACGCTGCCGCCCAGCTGCAGCACCAGCGGGCGCTGCGTCGGCCACGGCGGCACGCGCAGCGACAGCGCGCGCAGTCGCTCGTTGTGAATGAGCGTGCGATCCACCACCATCTCCGTGTATAACGTGGCGTGGCGCGAAATCAGACGCGCCAGCGCGCGGAAGTGACGGTCCGTCACCTCCATCATGGGCGCCACTGCGTAGCGCGGACGACGCGCGCGCCACGCGCAGCGCGAGGGGGTTACGGTGGTGGCGGCAACCGTCATGACGCGCGTGTGGGGGTGCAGCGCGTAGGCTGCTGTGGGTAGCGACGACGACACTCGCGCTGGCGACGGAGCGAGGCGCATAGCGGAGGAGCACGCGGCCGTGGTGGGCGTTGTTCTTTTTCTTCACAAACGACGGCGGAGCTGCTTTCGTCGGCGCGCTGTGCTTCGCTGTTGCATGCACAAAGAGCGTGGCTGGCGCTCGCGGCACGTCGAGCACACGCCACGTGGCCACGGCGCTGCGCTGATCACGTTTTTGGCGCAGCGCAGCGCACAGAGCAGCGACAGATCACGCACAAGATTTGCGCCAATTCATTGCGCCCTCGCGGCATCGCACAGCACGCGCCGCCGTTGTCGAGCTCAGCTACAGCCGCAAACACACGCAATGACCCCCACGCCGTCCGCGCCACCGCGCTGCGCGCGCGTGGCGTTCGCGTCGCCGCTGCTGCTTCCCGCGCGCGCGCGCACAAGCGTGTTGAGCACATGTCGCACGCGTCGTCGCCTCTTTGCAACAGCACCCGCCACTCGCGCGCGCGCGCGCGCGCGCCCACCAGCGCTCATGCGATGGTCGCCGTCGGGCGGCGGCGGGAGCTCCATTCCGCCCGCAGAGCGCGCGCTGTCCACGCTGCCGTACCTGATCCCGCTGCTGGACTCGCTGTCGTTCGGCACGTTTGTGTTCCGGCGCGTGCCGCTGCTGGCGAATGTGTTGCTCACACCGCTGCTGCCTTTGTACAACGTGTACCGCGGCGTGCCGTTTCTGGCGTTTGGCGTGTTTCTGCTGCTGTTTGTGCTGGTGGTGAGGAACGTGAACGTGTCGCGTTTCGTGCGCTTCAACACGTACCAGGCGCTGATTGTGGACATTGCGCTCATTCTACCGCAGCTGTTTCAGGGCGTGAGACTGGGCGCGGCGGTGCCCGCTGGCGTGGTGGAGATTTGCACCACGGCGGTGTTTTACGCGGTGATGATGGTGGTGTGCTACGCAGTGGTTATGAACGTGCAAGGCAAGTTACCCGACGAGATCCCCGCGGTGAGCGACTCGGTCAAACAACAACTAGGTCCGTACTAAACCATTAGTCCGGTCGGATCAACATGACGTTCTGCCCGTACTCCACCGCGTCGCCGTCCTCAATAAAGATCTTGAGCACTGTTCCAGAAGCCTCCGACAAATACACGTACTGCTGACCCAGTTGCTCAATGATGCACACCGGTTGGTTGAAGTCCACGTGATCGCCCACGTTCACCAGCGGCGGCTTGTTCTTCGCGCCCGAGAAAAAGAAGCCCACGCGGTTGGAAGTGACCACAAAGTCCGAGTCCGAAAGCGCCTGCGCATCCTTCTCCTCCACGCGCATCTCTCCAGCGCGCGCGCCTACCGCGCCCGCCACCGTCTCCTCCCCCCGCGCGCCCATCTCCCCGTCCGCGCCCGCCGCGTCATCCGCCGCGCCCCCAATTGGCGCGCGCAGCTCGGCGCCGTGCGCCACCACAGCCGGCGCGCCCGCCGGCGGCGCCGCCAGACGGCCGTCCTCAAAGCCCAGCCCGCCCTCGCGCGAAATCTCCACGCACACGCCGTGGTGCACCACGCGCATGTCGCGCAGGTCGAACTCGTCCGCCAGCGCCAGTAGCTCGTCCACGTCGTCCAGCGCCTGTATCGCCGAGCGCGTCTCGTCCGCCGGCGCGTCGCGCGCGCCGTCCGTGACGGACGGCGGCGCGGCGGCGGGGCTGGCCGCCACCGCGTGCGGCTCGCTCATCACCGCCGCGGGCGCCGCGCGCCGCGCCGCCGCCGCCGCCGCCGGCGCGGCGCGATGCGCGCGTGCGGCGCGCGGCGAGAGGGGGGTGGCGCGTAGACGCGGGCGCGCGCGCAGTGGATGCGCGGCGCAGGGCGCGAGGAAGGCGAGCTTCATTTTTTTGTGAGGCGTGCGGTGGTGGTGTGCGCGACGCACGGCGGCAGGATGAGCGCGCGATGAACGACGACGACGACGACGTGGGTGGCGTGTGTGGACAATTGGAGATGGGGATATGATAGATACACAGCGTGTGCGTGCGCGATCGCACATCAACGAGCGAGCTTGGTGCATGTTTTGTTTACTTCTTTTTGCAAAAAAAAGTACTTTTTTACTTTTGGCATGTTCGGTGCACGCCAGCGGCGCTGGGCTCCGCGCTGCGCGCGCGCACCCACACGCGCGGCAGCTCGAACGCGGCGGCGCGTCGGCGCACGCTGTTCTCCAGGCTGTGGTGGAACACCCAGCCGCGCTGATCCAGTCGGTACAGCGAAATACCATCCACCACAAACGCGCCGCCGTTAGCCGCCGAAAGCAACGTCCAGCTGCGCAACGAGAACTGCAGTCGCCAGCGAATGTAAATCACACCATCGCCATCGTCGTGAAACACGCTTTGTATTCGCAGCGCGTGCGCGCTCAGAAACAACGCCGCCTGCACGCGCAGCAGCCACAGCAGGTTGGCGTACGCGCGCTTCCCGTGCAGCGTGTTGCCGGACGCGTCGGAAAACGTGATGTGCTCCGTGAAGATGTGCAGCTGCGGCGCGTGCGTGAGCAGCGTGGAGTAGTCGGCACGTAGCGTGTCGAGCACTGTGCCCACGTTGGCGTAGTACTCCGGCGCGCGGTTACGCTTTGCGGACGGCGGCGACGGGCCCGTTTGTATACAACTCACGCGCGCGCGTCGACGCACGCGCGCGAGGGGGGGCGGGCGGCGGAGCGCGGCGGCGGCGGCGGCGGCGGCGGCGCGCGACGGGCGCAGTGCCGGCGCGAGCGGCGCGCAGAACGAGAGCGAGGAGCGCGTGGAGTGGGCGTTGAGAGCCATGGTGTTGTTGTTCGCGCGAGGGTGCGGAGAGAGACGCGGATGACAGACGCGTTTCGCGGAAGAAGTGTTCGACGGAGAGGGCGCGCTTTGTTTTTTTTTTCGCGCTGGTGGCGGGACGGGGAGCTGCGCGACCACAGATATTATCAGCGTGCGCGTGGCGACGTCTGTTTGCACGCACCAATCAGCGCGCGTTGCTTGCTGATTCGCGCTTTGTACAGCAACGCGGCAAGTGGCTCTACAGTTTTTGATCTCGAGCAGCGGCGTCTTCGTTCATCACATACATCACAGCCGTCGTGCACGCAATGACGAAACCGCCGCCACGCGAGCACACGCTGCACGACGCGCTGTTCACGCTGTCGCTCAGCACCGACGACGACGCGCTGCGCGAGCAACTCATCGCCCACCACGTGCCGCTGCGCGTCGCGCAGCTCGCGTTGCCCCTCACCGCGCTGTCCGCGCTCGCGCGCTTTCTGCCGCACCCCTTTTTAAGCACCAACTGCGTGAGCGCCGTATTCGCGCTGCTGGAGCACGTGCAAGTGCATCTGCAAACAGAGCTTCACCTGCCGCGTAACGTCGCGCACGCCAAAACGCTCGTACTTGAGCTGCACGCCGTGCAACTACCCGCGCGCGTGTTGCTTGATGCGCAGCAAGTGGCACGCATTCGCAACGCGTTTTTCCCGCACTACGTGTTGCTCGCGCACAATGGACACGCGCGGCGCACGCTGAGCGTGCGCTTCGACTCGGTGCGCGACAGCGTGCGCGAGCGCGCGCAGTCGCATCGCTACCGCGAGTGGAATGACCCCGTGGGCGGCGTGTCGTCGCTCAGAGTGCCGCAGTATCTGGCCGGGTGGGACTGGGCGCCGCGTCTACTATCGCCCGGCGTGCTGCGCCCGCTGCGCGTTGTGGCGCTCGAGCATGCTACGCTGTGCGACGTGAGCTGCGCGCAAAGCTTCTCGTGGCATCCGGCGCTTGCGGTGCGGCTGCGCGTGAACGTGTTGCTGCGCGTGGACGGAGTGCGTGAAGATGATGAGCGCTGTGAAGAAGAAGAGGCGCTTGTGGTGCGCGCGGTGCTACTGCCGAGTGACGTGGCCAGCCGACTTGATGACGGCGGCGGCGGTGCGCCGCGTGGCGAGCGTGTGCTGTCCACGCAACTGCGCGACGTTTTGTTGGGTGAGCGGCGCGCTTTACACGCGCTGGGAGAGCACGCTGCGCGCGTGCAGCTGCTTGAGCTGCACCCGCTGCAGTCGTCGTGCGCGCCGTCGTCCGAGCACACGCAGCAGCCGTTCCTGTACGACGCGTTGTGTCAACTGTCGCTGCCGCGCGCGCGTACGCGCCGCTATGAGGGAGAGTTGCACGTGCTGCAGCCGCGCGTGTGGTGGCCAAATGGCATGGGAGCGCAGCATCTTTATCAGCTGCATGTGGCCGTGTTTGACGGCGCTTCGTCGCGCGCGACGGGCGCGCGGGCGCTGCTGGACGCGCGTTCGCTTACCGTGGGCTTGAGAGAGCTTCGTGTGGTGCGCGAGCGGAGCGCGCCGCAACAGCTGTTGGGTGCTGATTTGCGCCACAACCCCATGCTTGCGGCGCTGGCGAAGCGCGAAGAGGGGCGCGAGCGTGAGCAGGGGGACGAGCGTGAGCAGGGGGACGAGCGTGAGCACGGTGAGCAGCACGAGACGCAACAGCAGTTTGAGTCGCTTATGTTTTGCGTCAATGGGCGCCGCTTTTTCGCAAAGGGCGCCAACTACATTCCGAGCAGAATGCAGTATCACCTCACCACGGAGCGCGAGTACGAACGCACCGTTTCTTCGGCTTGCGCCGCCAATATGAACATGCTGCGCGTGTGGGGCGGCGGTGTTTATGAGAGCGATGTGTTTTACGAGCTGTGCGATGAGCGCGGCATTCTGCTGTGGCATGACTTTATGTTTTCGTGTTCGTTGTATCCGGGCGATGAGCACTTTCTCGAGTCGTGTCGGCAGGAAGCGCAGTACCAAGTGTCGCGTCTTCGTCACCACGCGTGCATGGCGCTGTGGTGTGGAAACAATGAACTGGAACAAGTGCCACATGACATTGTCGCTTCCGAACAATCGAAGCGTGCTTATGATAGCTTGTTTTACGACATTCTGCCCGCGGTGGTGAGCAATGACGCGGGCGATGTTGCGTACTGGCCGTCCAGCCCGCATAACCCTTTTGGCTACGAAAAGGGCTTCAACAACGCGCGCGCGGGAGATACGCACTTTTGGGATGTGTGGCACGCGAGGAAACCACTCAGCGCGTACCTGTCGCATGTGTCGCGCTTTTGCAGCGAGTTTGGAATGCAGTCGTATCTGTCGGAACAGGGCGCCAGCGCGTGCGTGGGCGACGCGCCCGGTGCGCTCAACCCGTTCGCACCGGGCATGGAGGCGCACCAGAAGAACGCCAGCGGTAACCTGATCATCATGGAGTACTGCCAACGGCTGTTCCGCGCGCCAAAGGATTATGCGGCGATGAGTTATCAGTCGCAGCTCAACCAAATGATATGCATGCGCGTGGGCGTGGAGCACTTTCGCCGGAGCTGGCCTTATTGCGCGGGCGCTCTGTACTGGCAGTTGAATGATTGCTGGCCGTGTTTCTCGTGGAGCAGTTTGGAGTTTGGCGGCAACTGGAAGGCGCTGCATTATGGAGCGAAGAGCTTCTTTGCGCCGCTGTTGATCAGCGCTGTACATCATGGAGAGCAAACCGTTGGCGTTTGTAATTTGATCTCGTTCAGCGCTGATACCGGCTTGTTTTCTGTATACGGCACTTTTGATGGCGTGGAGACGCAGCTTGAGGTCGACTTGTGTTGCAGCTTGTTCGACCTGCGCACGAATCAGAGCACAAACGTTGTGCGGCAGACGTGCACCGTAAAACAGGACACTTCGCGCAAGCTCGCTACCGTCGATGTGCGCGATATGGCTGCCAACAACGCGTGCACCAACTACGTTTTGCGCGTTGTGGCAAACAGCGAGTGCGGTCGGTATGAATCGAGTTCGACTGCTTGGCTGTGCTCTCCCCGTCTGTGCGATTTAACTCCCCCCAAACTGACAATGACGCACCAAAAGCTGCGCGTTGAGAACGGCAAGAGCCGCTGTGTGCTGGAAATTGGGTGCCGCACGTTTGCACCGTTTGTGCAAATCACCTTGAAACACCCGAGCGAAGCCATTGATGGTGGCGCTGAGGAAGGTGGCCATGCGCGCTATGTCGCGCCTGTGAGGTACGAATTGTCGGACAACTATTTTGACCTGTTCCCGGGTGAGGTGAAACAGGTGCAACTCACAGTGTTCCAAGACACTAGCGATGAGCTTGTGTTTCCCAACCTGTCGGTTCAGAGTCTTGTCGACTCTTACATGACGTGACGAAAAAGCTGTCGCGCGTCCACAGTTACAGAATGTGCGATTCATCAAAGCTAGCTTTGTCTCCCTTTTTTTGTGTTCCGAGTTTTGAACTACCAGGCAGTTAAAACTATACCAACTCTATTCACAATCCAAGTAATACCAAAAGAAGCAATACTGATCATAACAGTTAGTAGTACATTAGTGCCAAGCCTCAACTTGGTAACCCTTCAACAAAACTATAGTTGTAATCATTTACTGATCACAGCCAGGATCACAGCGGTTCTACTTGTTGTTACGTTTTCTAATGTGAACTGTACTAAGCGGGGGGAAAACACCTAAGAGATCTTGTTCTTTCTTATATATATATATCTCTCTCTCTCTCTCTCCAATTGTGGGTATCCTAGCCTAAATACGGCACAGTATAAAGCGCTTCTGGTCAACGAAACTCTCTCTCACGAGAAAGGCCAGTATCTTCTCAGGCCATTTTCTAATAATGTCAGTAGAAGCAACTTCTTACCGTTGCCCAGTGTAGTTAGTGGCTGCGGCATAGAGCTGGTGTAGGTGTCGGGGTCTTTAGCAAACCCCTGCGTACGAGCAAATGACCGTACGTATTCGTAAAAGACAGAGAAAGAGAGAGAGAGAGGGAACTGTACAAAAGTCGTATTGCTCTTGAGAAAAGCAATATTTTCCTCTCCATTAAGCAATACGGTTTTCAAAACCGATACGATTACAAGGGTATTGCAATATTGTTGCAATCCAATGTGTTGCCACCGACCCCTGGGTGGTCGTGGCAAAGCGCTCGGGGGTTTTCATCTGCTCAAGCAAGGTAAAACACTCCATGAAATGCAACAAGTAGTCGGGGACAAAGCACTTACGCTGGAGTAAACATTTGAGGAACCCAACTCTTTCTTCGCACTGTATGAGTAACCTGGGGCCTTCTTACTGAGAGAACGATTCTTTGAACAGAAGCACTCTATTCTATCTTATGTCGTAGCTTGGCGAGCATACTCTGTGAGATTGCGGTACCCGTTGATTTTATGAAAGTTAGCCGAAGGGCAACAACACGACGTAACGCAGAGCCATTTTCGTCTCGCCTCACATTCCAACCGATATAGAGAACAGAGTAGGGCAGGAGAAAGCAGAAGTGATACTGACGCTGCTATACTGTATGTGGGACATGCTCCGTCTCTGCATCTCCTGGACCACGTATTGTTCTGGGAGAGAAGAGTTCAGTATGCAACTGCAGACCGGGTGTTTTAAATGATGTACCCTTCGTAGAACACTGCATTTAAAGATGCCCACGAAGGACCAATGCAAAAAATTTGTGCTTGCCATCCCTTCGAGAACGACAGGCATTACCAGGCTGTTTCTGATGTCATGAAGAAATGGCCTGAACGAATTCTGTTACTTATACGGAAGCGCTCCGCACTAGGATGTAATCAATTGAACAGCGTTTCGATGGCCTAACTACGGAGGAACAAGAAAATAGGGGAGCAGACGTTCATCGCCGTTCCCATAGAGCGATGCATGGACGGGACAGTCGTATGTCTTTGAAAAGGATTATGAAAGGATACCTTTCGGTGTCGGCACAAACGTGCCGAAGGCGGCTTAACATGGACCAGTGAAGGTGCAAACGTGTTGATAGAGCTCATGCGCTCGCGGTTGAACGTTAGAGATTCGGCCACCCGGTTCGGTTTACTTCTCGAATGGTGCTGCGGTTTTGAGGATTTGAGGGCTGACACGAACATGCGCTATAAACACCTGGGCTTGTTTGTTGTTACTCATCCTTCTCTATGATCACAAAAATCTCTTGTCTCTTCAGTTGTTGCGCATAAAACTCAGCATGCTCTTCGCACACCACGCAGATAATGCTACTTCCACTACCCTGCGCCTCCCAAAAAATCCTCGTGGCTTCCTTCTTCTCCAGTTGCACAGTCTTCTGCAACTGCGTCACCACGTGGGCCTCAACATATTCCTCATCTCCAAGCAGAATTACCTTGTACATGGGAACCTGATCCGCTTGCGTCTTGCGACGAGGACGCGCCTTTGCCGAGCCTCGTTCAGTATCTGCTTCTGGCTGTGATGGCTGAGCAGTCACACGACCAATGTCCTTCTTGATTTGCGTCTTCGGCCGCCCGATTTGCGTGGAGGGCGCTCCGAGTTGCATGTGAAACATGCGAGCAGCTCTGCTTCTCGACGGCAATGCGCGACGTTGCTTCACGTCCGCGCAGCGCGGCGCGAACGAACAGCTTTGAAACAGCGGTATTGGGGCGACGAAAAGCGGCGTGTGTTCCATGATGATGACCAACGAGGCTGCAAGAAGCACAGACAATCACGGCGAAAACGACGTAGGAGACGGAACGAGGACGAAGAGCGCGATTTAAACGCGTAAAGCGCGGCGCTGACGGGGTGCGGGGATGCGGGGGATGACGGATCTCGCGCGCGAGGTTTCTCTTGGATGCCATGTGTAAAGCCTTTAAACACGAGCCCTGCGCACCCGTGGCTGCACGTGGCCGTGAAAAGCGTCGTTTTGCATCGCCGCCCCGACACGGCGCATCACGCGTCGCGTCGGCAGCGCCGATTTGGGTGAAGCACCTTCCGCCCGGTTGCCGGTCATGGACGAGGCGCCGCGCCGAGAGCGCCACTCATGAACGGGAAGGGACGACGATACTTTGCGGGAAGGGCGCCGGATGAGCGCGACGGCTCCGATTCCGATGTGAACTCGGATCCGCCACGCGGACGCTCTGACGTGGCGCGCACAAATGATGGCGCGCCTTCGCGCCGACCGAGGATTGTTGCGCGCGTGGTTTCGGAGCAGGTACGCGGTGACACGGTGCGGCGAGAGTCGGTTGGAACGTTTCAGCCAGTCGCGAAGCGCGGGCGGGAAGATGACGGCGTGGGCCACGCTGAGGGGGCGCAACCTGTTGAGCATGGCGGGCCTGCTGGTGGACGGCATCACACCCGCGCTGTGGAACCTTCCGAAGAGTCTTCGTCCGAATCGGATTCCGAATCGGAGTCTGCTCAGTCAGGTGGTGAAGAACAGGAGCAACAAGATTCATACCACGAACCTTTCCCGGCTGGGTTTCGCCCGCAATTTGTCAAGCCCTCGGTGAACGATGCGCAACACGAGCAACAACTTCGCGCAGAAAGTGAGGAGAAACGTTTTCGTCGCAGACGAAATGAAGCACGACAGCTGGTCACGGACGTGTTGAATGAGGAAGACCGACAATTTGATGACAATGCAACCAAACAACTAGAACTCCCAGACGACACGGATTATGAACATGAACGCGACGTAGAATTCGCGTTGTGGAGAGTTCGTGAGTTGAGAAGAATAAAACGTGATCGAGAGGCTCAAAAGGCTTGGGAACAACGCACAACCAGTACCGCGGAGCGTAAGCAACATGAAGTGAGCCAACCCGTCACTGAACAACGCCACCCCGTCGCCTCAAGCGGTCCTTCTAAGAACTCCTTCTTACAGAGATCGTACAAGCTGGGACCGTTTTTCATGGAAAAGGATGACAACGGCCGTTTTGTAGAGGATATATATAACAGGGACTACAGTCAACCTACTGAAGGAGAGAACTATGATAGAACGCTGCTTCCAAAACCGCTACAAGTCAGGCATGGACAATTAGGACGCGCCGGTAGAAGCAAATTCACTCATCTCGCTGCCGAGGACACTGCAAAAGACTTCATCAAGGAGGTGAAAAGAGATCCCCAACTTGAAAGTGCGCTCAACGATCAAAAGCTAAACAGATGACTACTAAACCACCTTTCACACCACTGCTCTCAATCTTCGTTGGTCGATGATCACACCGCAATTAATATTTTTTGTTAAAGGGACTCGTCTTGGTGGCTCCAGCAACAACCACTTGGACAGCAATTAGTTTCCGTCGCAAGGGAGAGTGCAGAGACTTCCCTGTCTCTCCACATAACGGGTGAGAAGCAAACAAAAAGTATGCTACAGAATCTACGCTGCTTGCTCACACCGCCTAGAACAGGTTTGTCACAACCTCTGTGACGGCGTCAATATTCTGTGTAGCGTCAATGCGATGAACCTTACCCTTTGCCTCATAATATTCGATTACTGGCATTGACGTATTCACAAAAGTATTGAATCTCTTGCGAATACTCTCAATGTTGTCATCAGTACGACCACTCGTCTTTCCTCTTTGCAATAATCGTGTTTCCATAACCTCCTCTGGACAATCAAAGAAAATCACAAACTCAAAGTCCGACACGTCCTTCTCAAAGGCGCCAGCTTGACCCAATTGACGCGGAAATCCGTCGATTAAAACGCCCGGGGCATTGCTTCCTTCAATGGCAGCCTTAAGTAAACCGATGGTGATTTCGCCAGGTACAATCTTGCCTTCCTTGATCATGTCTCCAATCATCTTGCCCTGCTCCGAGCCGCTAGAAACCTCGTTGCGGAGCAAATCGCCCGCCGAGAAATGGTCAAATCCAAACTTCTCAACAAGCTTGGCGCATTGCGTACCCTTGCCCGAGCCCGGGCCACCGAGCACAAAGTATACCTTCTTTGCGGGCTTGGCAGCAACAGGCGCGATGCCGGCGGCCTTTAGCAGGTAGTGACCGAGCCATTCGACAGCGTTCGGCGGCGTGAGACGGCACATCTCCGTCAGTGCAGTGGTGAGAAGAGGGGTGACATTCTTGGTGAGATACTCCTTGGCATCCTGGCCGTTGAACTGCGCAGTTACATGGTATGTAGGGAAGAAAAACGAAATCTCTCGTGACGCGCTCTGCGGAGAATCAGAACCGTGTGTGGCGTTCTTGCTACCGTCAGTTCCGAATTTGGCACGGATTGACTCTGGCGCTTGTTTGCGAGCTTTCTCAGAATTTGTGGGTCCCATGAGCTCTCGCCAGGACTTGACGGCGTATTCCTTTCGGAGCACTAACGCAATGGCTGGGCCTGAGGACATGAAATCAGTTAGGTCGTCAAAGAACGGACGATCCTTGTGTTCTTCGTAAAACTGTCCGGCACGCTCTTTGGTGAGATTCACGGTCTTTTTCTCAGCAACGACAAATCCGTTGTGCTTGATAACAGAAATGATGTCATCAGCCCTGCCATAAGCATCTGGCTTAATAAGCGCCAAAGTGGACTCAACTTCGACAGTCATGATGTGGTCAGACCGAGGCAAAGTTTCTGTCAAATCAATGTGCGGGAACTGCGAGGCAGACTGCGAAAACAATGCGCCGATCGGAGACTTGGATTGCGAAGGGGATGGAAGAGCAGAAGTCTCTCTGCTACGGCGTGGAGTCGCGGCGCGCGGCGATGACGGTATGGTGGTGGAACGTATGCCGCGGGTGCGTGTGGGAAGGCGATTGTACCCTCGCATAAAAATGTGGCGATTAATGGTGTCAGCACGCGCGCGGCTCGCTGCACTGTTGTGGCCGTGGGTGATGGTGGCGGCAGCCAACCAAAAGCGCGCTGTGCCGTCGGCGTCAATTGCCGTTGATAGCCGGCGCCTCCCCAACCAGCGGGCGATCCCGTGATATTGCTCACATCGCGGTTTCTGGTGTGCTTGGGGCTTCGGACACGTTCGCTTTCGAAAGGGAAGGGGCGTGAACTATTGTGTCTGTTGGGTGACGATTACCGTTCGTAAATCGGGACGCAGCAGTTTGCATGCAAGAGTGAGTAGCCATCCCAGGGCAACACGTCTTCGCCATGTTGCGGCAATCCTTAGCTCCCCCTTGAATTTTGGTTGCGACATGGCGTCCGACGTCTGTGTCCGATAAACGACGCTTTCTCAAAGGGGCCGAAAAATCTGTTGAGTGTGCTGGCGTCGACAAATACGTACAACTGTTGCACAAGGTACGTTATCACAGTCTCGGAGGGGCGCAATCCACCGGGAATGACGATCGATTGTTTTCAACCATAGAATCCGAAGGAACCTTACTATGGTCCGTTGTCGATTCTTCAAACGTTTCAGCCTTGTCCGACCCAATCCAGTTGCTTTCATGTTTTCCTTGTACTAATGTCTCCATTCCAAAGTGCGTGACCTGCCAATTTCTACGAACAGTAAGTGGTTTTGAAAGCATTTGATGACCACTGCTAGCTTTAACGGTACGTTTTCATATTGCCAACTCAGCAATGGAAGCTACACACCGTCGTGCAAGTACAGTGGTTATGACGACATATGCATACATTACGACTCACTTATGCCATCCGAAGAAAGGTGCATCACCTTCTTTGTCGATTTTCGAAACATCTGACGCCCGTACAAACCCCAGTCCACCAGAAACACAGTGAAAGCGAAATATCGTAACACAGGCCAAAAGGTTCTAACCAACGGGTGTTTTGTGTTGTTTACGTTTGTTTTAGGTGGCAAAAACTCAGGCGCAAACGCTTTCCTCTGTAATAATATCAGTTAGATCCAAAGCGATTTCATTCACTCGACGAATGCCCCTACTTCCTCCGTACATAGCCATGCTCAAAACACCTTTACTATTAAACCCAACCTTACAATCATACGACCGAAGCCACACATTGCGTCCGCCAAACTGAAGAGAGTCTTCGTCGCCAGAGATAAGGTTATCCTTCACCAAAGTGTTCAAAAGCAAGGCCAACCGTTCCTTAAACTGCGTTTTGGTACCAAATCCGGGAAAGCGAGAAACAGCCATGAGTCGTCGAGGGATATTTACAATTTGCGCAGACTCTGCGTCGGGAAACGCAGCGAGGAGCGGACTGCTTCCCGTGAGCGTGGTGGGTATTGGAAGCGCAAACTCATACAAAAGAGAGCCATCCTTTAGCGGATGATCACCGTCCACAAGACGTAATGCAATGGGACTAACGGCCGAGTACTGTTCCAGCTTTCGCAAGCCGCCTTCAAACGCTTGCTCCGGTAAGGTCGGCATGGCCCATATCAACTCTTGTTCAAAATATTGCACAGTGTGACGGATTCTGTATTCTTCAAGCGGTGCTTGATAAATGATGCTGTACAAAAAGGTTTTGCGAAGCGTTTTGCGTTGTCCGCGGTCGGTTTCGGCGTGGGGGGATGGGTATAACCAAAACACATCGGTGAGTTTCGGAAGCGCTTGAGAGACTAATGTGGCAGGGGAGGTGTACCATTCATCGACAACTTTAGTGGCCCTTGATGAGGACTGTGAAAAGGTCACGGTGCTTTGTGCAGATACTGACACACGAGGACGCCACGGCAGCGGATAATTGAAGGACATTGTCCAAGAAAACGTGAGCAGCGCATCAAGCTCCGTACATTGTACCTGATACACCGCAATGGTAGGGTCCACCGCAAACGACAGAAAGTCATCCAAATAATCCAGCACGCGTCCAATCGAACTCACGTCGAACAAAGAAGTATTCCAACGCACATCCGGATGCAAAAACTGCTCCATGCACGACGCGTCGCATCTGCGAAACGCCTCGTACAGAGCTGTGACGAATGGATGCAGCGACTGCAACGAGCGCGACGACGGCTTTGACGAGATGGTACGCAACGAGGAGGGTTGACTCGGCGAGGAGGACGGCGACAGCGACGAGGACTCCGACGCTGTGAAACGCGGGCGTCTGGCTACCACGCGTGACGGTGCGAGCGCTCTCGAAGGCGCGAGCGAAGCGCCCAGAGGCGCGCTGCAGAACGCAGAGGTCATTTCGGCGGTGGGTGGGCAGAACACGCTGGCGCTTGCAGGTGCGAGCAAGAGAGTGCTCAAAAAGCTCCGTGGCTCCGCACGAGCGCGAGATCAAGCAAGCAAATTCGCATCGCTCGCATCGCGCATGCTCCCACGCCCGACACGTTCACAACTTGCCACGTGGCAAAAGGTGAGGCGCCAATGCGCGCGCGCGCCACGTCAGAGCTCGCGAGTAGCAACAAAGAGAAAGACTGCGCGAAGCTGTAGTGTATCTTCGTAGCTACCGTCGTACGACTGTGCATGTCTACTAGTAAAAGCGCAAGCTCAAGTCGCTCTTCCCCGCCAGATCCTTCCATGCCACCCGCATGCCATGCAGCAAGCCGCTCGAAGCGATTCTAACTCCCAAGCTCAAAGTACAACGCCGGAAGCACCAAATCACTGCGCATCCCCCAACCGCGCACGTCGCAGCGCCCTGCGCCCATTCACGCGCGCATATGTGAAGCACTGCGCCCAGCGCGGACAAGTGCCGCGACAATGCGGACACACCCACGGCGCACCCTCCCTCGCCCCGCGCATAAAGCGCGCACACCGCCAACACACCGTCTTTCGACACGTGCCGCGCGCCACATTCGCGCACACCCACCGCGCCATCGTCGCGTCGCGCGTGCACAGATGACAGAACGAGCTCGCCGCGCGCAGCGGCGGTGACGGTAGCAGCGATGACGGGGCGGCGGCGCGCGGCGGTGTGTGCTTGGCCTTTCGGAGCTGCCACAGCTTTTGATCCAGATACTCGCCGCCTGTGCGCGGCTTCTGACGCGGCGGTGAGTGGCTTTCGTCGCGTGACTCGCTGTTTCGTTTCGCGGGCGGCGCGCGCGGTTGCGACGCCTGTTCTACGATGGGTGCGTCGCCACCGTCTTCAGCGTCGGCGTCGGCTGAGGCGTCGCGCGCGACGGCGTCATGGTCGACGGCCGCGTGCGACGCGTCGGCCATGGTGCCGTGCACAGCAGAGAGCGTCACCGCCACCCCCGCTGCCGCTGTTGCCGCCGTTGCCGCCTCAGCCGCTGCAGCCGCGCTGTTGAGTACGCAGCCGCTTCGTAACGAGCGGCGATGATTAGTGGCGCGCGTGATCCGTTTGAGCATCGTCACGGCGAGCGGTTCACATGGCGCGTGAGACGGTTCGAAGCGAAAACGGGCGACACGAGCACAGTGCGAAACGAAAACGGGCGAGAAGAGGCATCTCGGGTCACGGCGAGCCGTTCACATGGCGCATGAGATGGTTCGAAACGAAAAGGATGCGAAACGAAAACGAGCGCTGAGGGGCAATTCCCGGCCACGGTGCTCGCCAGCGGCTAGCACTCGTCCTAGTACCTTCGCTGTTGTAGCACACTCCCGTCGCCGTGGGGACTTCGCCGCGCGTTGTCCTAGCAGCAGCTTGTCGCTCCCAAGTCGCGAGAGGTGACGTGCTCCGCTGCCAAGACAGCTGCCTGCGCTACGCTCGGGACGAGCGCTCTCAACACACGCGAGCGCTACAGGTGGCACGCACGTGCGGGAATGGCAGGCGGCACAAATGCATGACGTGTGTGTGCGCTCAATTTGTGCGAGAAAGACAAAAGTGAGGCGCGCCACAGCAGTGCGTCACGCTGCTCAGCTTGCACGTAGAAAATGCATACCCACATCGGAAACAGTACGGTCCTCTCTTTTTACTGTACACCAATCGATCAAAGCAGTTATTCAACACCTACAGGAAAAAAAAAGATGATAACGGTAAAATAAAAACACGTTCGCAAGCCCACCTTAACCAACAGCGGCACGGAAATAGAACGACGACTCTGGGGCGCGCGGCGCAGTTTAGAAAGTTTCGCCATTCCTCTCACGGTCCGCCTGGTTCACAAAGTATGGTCCGATCGTAACCGTCATGAACACCAGTCCGGCGTGCAGCGCAGTTCCTCCGTCAATTGGCGGTGTCAACCTGAAGGAAAGTTGACCAAACTGCACAATGGTGAAGTTCAAGAACGCAATCAAGTAAACAACGGCCGAGCCCATGTAGTAGAACGACGGAACAGAACCGCCAGCCGTGGCAAAGAACACGCCCACAAGACCCCAAACCAGCATCAACAGTCCCGCCGTGATGGTCATCGCTGGCAGTCGTCCCACGTTGGGTGGGAACGCGTACGGAGCAGTGAGACCGCCGCCCAATTCAGAGCGGAGCAAGATACCGGTGGCTAGTGTCCACAGACCGGCTAGTGCCAAGTTCATGTTCCAGAACACCGCACGCATTTTGTTTCCGGACTGTTGTTTGAGGAAATCGCGACCGGTTCCGGCGCTGACCAGACGCGCCAAGAACACGAACTGACCACCCTGCAATGCAAGGCAAAAGTTGAAAGAAGTGAACATGCCACCTACAATGATGAGGAAGCGTAGCTGACCTATACTGAGCGCGTCTGTGCCTTCTGTCAGATCGGCTGCTTGAATGGCCGGCACCACGATCACGAATACTATGAACACGTAGTAACCGAAAAGAGTTTGAATGGCCATTACCAACTTGGTTAAGCCCGTACTGTACCAGCGCAGAACGAGAGCCGAGATACCCACATAGAAACCGAGTATTCCAAAGAACACCTCAAGCAAACCACCGAGGAAACGGAAGAATGGCACAAGTCTCGAGGCCGCGGTACTGAACAGGTCGGCACTGGGATCGGACTGAATTACTCGGATTGCTCCCTCATTGATCACTAGCAAGGACCAGATCGTGAGCATGGCAGCCGCTTCGAGGAAAGCCAGCGACTTCTTGTTCATCAGCTGCTTGTCGTTGAGCCCTTGCTCAACATCGGGTTGCACGGGGACAGCGGGAGCCTCCATGACAGTCAAGTGCTAGATCTCAACGGTGGGGATTGAATGGGATGGGGTTTTGGTGGGAGGGGGAGTGGGACTGTTCGGCACGAGGGTGTGTGGAAGGGAGTCATGGACGTGGGAGGGCCGGCGCGCTGAGCATTTAAATACGGCGAGTGGGAGCGAGGGCACTCAGTCAGCAATAACGCTCGCTGCTGTGACGCGCGTAGAAACAACTCGAAGCGCCAATCGCCCAGCGGAGCCACTCACAGCGCGCATCGCAGAGAAAAACACGTCACGCGCGCGTGCGCAAATGGCGCCAGCTATGTATGTTTGGGCGGCGAGCAAAACACGCGCTGAAGGGACGCGTACGTGTGCTGCTGCCGCGGTCACGCGTGCGGGGGGCGCGTTGTGCACGTTTACCGTGAGGCTGAGAGAGTGTGTGTCAGCGGCGCTGGACCGTCGGACCCAGCGCGACGGAGTGCGTCGGCGACGGGGGCGCAACCTTTTCGACGGTTGGGCGCCGTGGCGCCGCGGACGGTGCCGCGAAAGATGCGGTGGAGCGCTGCTGGCCGCCCGTTTTCACGGTGTTGACGGCGGCGCGCGGACCGACGCGCCGTCGAGCGGGTGCCGCCGCGCGCGGGGGGGCTCGAGGAAGAACAAGAGGCATGCATTGACGTTACAGCTGATCGCGGTGGGAGCGGCGTGCTGACGTCACGCAACATTTAATTCCTACTCCCCCTTTGCCCGCACACGTCCTGGTGCAGTACGTGCCCACTCGGTGCCCCGTTCGCCTCGGCGCTATCTCCCACGCATCGAGTCGCGAGACGCGCAGCGCATGCCGCTGCGGTTGGGCCAGCAGTCCGTTTAGCTCCCCTTATACCTTCGTACCGTAAACATGCGCGTCCGGAGAAAACAGCAATTCAATGCGCTCGTGCATGGCATCACCGAAAACGCTCAGCGGTTACATCGCAGCCGCATCATCGTCATCGCACACGCATCGCCCCTGTGTCCATCATCATCCGCGAGTGACTTTTACTATGACCCCGCGCAACGTTGCACCATTCCCGCATCATGCCTGTCCCATCACTTGCTTGCTGCCTTTTCTGTTTGATCAGCAGCCTTGTCCGCCGTACGTTGCTGCTCATCATTGTTACCCTCAACTTCCTTAAGATCCCCCGATCTGAACCGCTCGGCAACCCTTGCCAGGCTCCCGACTGTCTGATGCACCGCCGAATTGAACATGTCCCCCATCGCTTCCAGGCGCGACGGCCCGCCCGAGTCCTCGCCCTCCTTACCGTCCTCCTTGGGCCATTCGCTGTTGCCTTCAGCGACTGAATTGTGTCCAGGCCTGATCTTGTGCATTGTTTGGGAGATTCCTTCCTTGCCTTGCTCTACAGTGCTGTGCAACATGTCCCCTATCGCGCTCAGTCGAGAAGGCGTACTACCACCTCCCTCAGCGCCCGCACTTTCAGCGCCCGCACGTTCATCGCCCGCCTTCATCTTCACAGCGGCTTGAGCGATTCCTTCCTTTGTGTGCTCCACAGTTGTGTGCAGCTTTTCTCGCAAAGCGCTCAGTCCAGATTGCGTTTGCGTGCCAGACGCCGCAGCCTCTGCACTTGCACTTGCAGCTTCATCCTTCACTCCACCTTCGTCCTTCTCGCCCGCCTTCAACTTCTCCGCAGCCTGAGAGATCCCTTCCTTTGCGTGCTCCACGGTTGTGTGTAGCTTTTCTGATAAAGCACCCAGTCCAGATCGCGTTTGCGTGCCAGACGCTGCAGCCGCTGCACTTGCATTTGTAGCTTCGTCCTTCACTCCACCTTCGCCCTTCTCACCCGCCTTCAACTTCTCCGCAGCCTGAGAGATCCCTTCCTTTGCGTGCTCCACCGTGGTGTGTAACTTGTCTTGCAACCCACTAAATCGAGACGTCTTAGCACTTTCCGCGGCGGCTGCACCTGCACTGCCACTTGCATTTGCAGCACCATCACCTACCGAACCATCTCCTGTTTCGTCGGGCCTGATTTTTTCCGCCGCATGCGCGATTCCTTCCCTTGCGTGCTCCATCCCTGCATATAACTTCCCCTGCATCGTGCTCAGTCGAGACGGAGCAGCAGCAGAAGCTTCATCACCAGCCTGCTCTTCCTCACCAACAGCATGCTCTTCGTCACCACTTTTTCCTTCCTCTTTGCCATGAGAGGGGGACAATTTGGAATGCGCAGCGCCTGCTACAGCGGCTGCCACTCCTTTAGCAGCACCCACAGTTTTTTCATACACAGTTTCAACCTCACTTGACGCTGCTGCTCCATCGGTCTCCGAAGACGACTTTCCATCAAACGCGGCAGCAAAATATCCTTTTATCTTTTCTGCATACTGACTGAAAGCAGACTGAGGTTGCGCCACCGGCATTGTACTGAACGTAATAGTGCCCTTTCCATCTAGGATATTCTCCGTCACCTCTTCTAACTCGGAGCTGCGAAGGTTTTGTAACTCAAGTTGCACATAACCCAGAGACGAAACGCCTGTCTTGGTCGCATCGATGAAAACAAAAGTGAGATATTCCGGCTGTTTGTCGGCAGAAGCACAAAAATCTGAGATGTCGATGACAAACGCTTCATTCCACGCGACGTAGCGAGCTCCATCTATGGCTCGAGTGCGATGAAGTTCGGTGCTTATGTCGTTGTCGAGACATGTTATGATGTACGGTTTTGTGCCTCGGAATTTAGTGCCCCCTTTGATGCGAATGAGGAACGAATTTTGAGATCGGTCGGATGTGCTCATTGTGGTTTTTTTGTACTCGCGACGATGACGTAAGAATGTTGGGCAGCTGCATGATTCGCGATTGCTTAAAAGCTGATTTGGGAACGAAACCGTTTGATGGCTATGAAAAGGAAGCTGTTTTAGCTGTGAGAACATCGTGAGCTTTCTGGTTTATGTTCCATACAGAACTTGTTAGCAACGGCCAGTCTTACAAGATTACAAGAGCTTTAAACGGCGGCCCCGTGAAGGGCCACATACACGCAAATATCATGTGGAGCTACGACTTCATTTCGTGAGCGGAGCGCTACAATATCTGCGCGAGAGACAACGCTGATCGAGTGTATTTGCTGCACCTCGGGTTGGACCACCGCCTTTTTCGGACATAACCAACAAAAAGTTTTCAGCACGGTGGGGAGTCAGGTGACACCTCCTACATACAGTGTAGTAAGCGTTTAGATTTGGGCGACACCCCTGCTGAAGGTGCGTTCTGGACGGCAATCTCAGCAAGGCGAGGGAGGTAAGTTATCCCAAGGATGTGTACTAACCGATCACAAGACATCAACAGGGATGCAACACTACGCGCTTTTTATAAATGTTTTCTCTGTTCACTTCTGTATGACCATGCATTAACATGAGCAACTGGGCGATGGCCAAACGTATGAATCACCTATCTAGACCTTGCTAACATCTACTCTCATCATGATGGGGTAGCGTTCTAACCAACGGCATGTCTCGAGTTCTGGTGACTTGAATCGTTTGCCAACCAACGGTGAGCTCCAATGTTGACTCACGCACCATGTCATGTTCGACTTCTGAAGTGCAACACAATAATCAGCAGCAGCTGACGTCCCGTCAACACGCAAAAGCTGCATCGAGCGAGAGAGGCGCGCGCTTGTGTTGTGTTTCCTCTCCTCGCCAGTCTCGAGTTGTACTCCTCTCACTCTCAGTAACCGGGCCACCGAAAAGGCTTTCCTACACACTTTCAATGAGTGAGTGCGTTGGCCATCAGTGCGTTGATCACCATCTTGCATTCGCCACTTGAGGTGAGGTGGAGGAAGTGAACTACATTTCGTATGGCCATAAACTAATGCGCTTGGTACACGCACGAAGAATCTATGAATCGTCAAAAATCTGAGCGTGCTTATAGTTATCGGGTAAGATAACATGATGTACTTCTGTAGGACAATGACGTTGGCACGTTGTGCATGCGTATCCCATTTTTCTCCAATGTGCCAGCAACAGGGATATTACTCACGCGTCGGGCACCGCGCCCGTCTCGAAACTGAAGCTCGCCATGAGCAACGTCCGAAAACGCCTCTCCGCCAATCCGTTCGCGTCTAGCTTCTCTTCGAGCCTATCGCTTCTCATTTCGTTCACCGTGTGCAGCCATGAGTGCGGATATCTCGTCCACCGATGAGTATGACAGTATACTTTTCAAAGTTCCTATCGTCAAACCAGTTACGAGCGGGAAGACATCGCTTGCAGTCGCACAAACCTCCGCTTTGCTGCTAATATGGAGCGTGCTTGTAATCACAGAAGGTGCCATTCGTGTGGTGAGTTCAGATCCGTCGCAAGGTTTGTTCAATGGAAGTCGACCACCGCCATTTGTTCCTTTCCTTGGCGGTTTGTTTGAAGTGCTATTCGGAATGCTGGGACTGTTTATTGGGCTGTACGCGTTGGTGTTGAGACGATATAATATAACAGCCATCAAGGTTTGTATGCTCATCCAAACGGTACTTGGTTATTATGTGTTTGCTGTGTTCGTGTTTGTGCTGCCTTCCATCAGAGCGGCTGATTTGACCGAACCTATCATGGAGGGTCTAACCATGAGTCAGAGTCGTGTCATCATCGTGATGGGAATCTTCACTTCGTTCCACTTTTGCCTTGCTTTGCAAGGGGGGCAATTTGTGTTCATGGCTCGTTTGATTAGTGCCATAACCGGTGAAGATTTCCTGCGCCAAAACTCGGGAAACAAGATGAGGGCAATGTTCTGGAACGCCAACATAGCGTTGGCAGGTGTGTGGACACTGATAGCAGGTGGCGTCATAAACGCGAACGCGGGAACAGGCAGGTTAGAAACGCCTTTCATAGCACCGCCACACATCGGTGTATTTCCTGTGTTCACGATCGTGACGGGTATAATAATGATTTGCTGGGGTGCATACTCGTTGCGTCTGGCAAGAGAAGAACGGTCACCTTCTCCTCTTTTCTACCTCACGTGGGCGGCACTTTACTTGGTGTGCTTTCTGAACTTCACCATTGTGCAGCTGGGGTATATTGATGTGGAAGCGACGGGCTTTACTGAGGGAGATGGAGCGGCCGCTTTGCACGGCGGTTTGGTGTTTATGGTCACTTTGCTCGGCACATATTTTCTGCACCTTGTTGCGAGAGAACGGCACGGACATGCTGTGTAGAACGACAGCTAGCATCGTATCATCATCATATATGATAGATGGTACGACAGTAGACGGCAACGCTTGTACGAGTATTCAATTGGACGTGAGATTTAGAATGATACCGTAGCAACAACGAAAACCTCGCTGACATCAATGATATGATATCGACACAAGCCGAAAGCTGCATCTCCCCGTAGTCAACGACGGGCGCAAGATGGCGCTATACAAGGCCAACGTATGCGCATATTCACGGCGCTGGCGACGTGCCAATCACAGCTCGAGTCGCTCTGTCCGCGGGCCAACCACCCTGTGCCAGCGCACAATGCCACATCAACAACGCACAGATCTGGAGGAGGGAGTCATCGCAGCGCACCCTCTTCCGTCCGCTGAGAGATCGACGTCGAATCGATTGTCAAGGTTCTCAAGCAGCTCGTTCCTTGTGGACGCGACGCGCGACGGCGTCCAGATTATCATACTTCCTTTTAATCTGTGTGGACTGCGCGAAACGTAGATACAAGCTTCACTGTGCGTATAAAAGCGAGCTTTCTTGTTCGAGTGGCCGCTTGGATTCTTGTCCGTTTCAAGTGACTTGATTCGTAGTCGGTGCTGACTGCTCCCTCGTTATTGTCTTCTTCGTCATGGTAGGAACTATGCCTCTTGCGATGAAGGGTGTTGCCAACCCGCTCACCAAGGCAAGTCGCATCGATTCTGTTGACTTTATATCGCCGTTACAGCAAGATGTCAACTATCTATGTGACACGCTTTTGGCGCTCGTTGAGCTCAGGCTCCCGCCTCACAACATGACCATCTTGGAAAAGGTGCGCAGTCTCGCCAAAATCTATGACTCTTCTTTCAAGGATGATGCTTCGTTCAATGATTTGGCTGATCTCATCGAGAATCTGGATGTCTCACAGCTCACAGTCGTCGGATCTTTGTTTTCGAACATGTGCAATCTTGCCAACCTTGCCGAGCATGTTCACCGAATTCGTCGCCGCAGAGCGTTCGAAAGAGGCGAGTCGTCGCTTCTTACTCACTTCTTTCTGCACGAGATCGTGGAAGAAATGGAGGACAAGGGCAAATCACTACAGGAGATTCGCGATCAACTAGCCTCTCAAACTGTTGAAATGGTTCTCACCGCACATCCCACCCAGGCAGTTCGACGCTCCCTTCTGGCCAAACTTCATGAGATCGCCAGATGTATAGAAGCTAATCATGACCAGTACCTCACTCCACTTGAGAAGAAGGATAACGAAGTGAAGCTCAGATCTTGCCTTCTTGGCCTGTGGCGTACTGATGAGGTTCGTCGGTCCAAGCCTAAGCCAGAGGATGAGGCTCGTAACATCATTCATGTTATCGAGGACACTGTCTGGGATGCCACCCCGGCATACATGTCTCAGATGGATCGCTACTTGGTGTCGAGGGGGCTCGAACCCCTCCCGCTTGATGCTCAGCCTTTCTTATTCGGATCCTGGGCAGGTGGTGACCGTGATGGCAATCCCTTTGTTACACCGGCTGTAACTCGTGAGGTCGTCGCCATCAATCGTTACAGAGCTGCCTGTCTCTATCTCACAGAGATTGAGACTCTTCTGTTTGACCTTTCTTTGCATTATGGGTCTGAAGAATTGCTCGAGTACAACAAGAAAATGGATGCGTTCATCGAGAAAGCACGCAAGGAAAACCCAGGTCACTATGTTCCAAACAAGATCCGATACAAAGAGTTTTGGAATCATGTGCCGCCGACAGAACCGTTCCGTGTGTGCTTTTACCACATTCGTGACCGTATGACTGCGACACGTGAGCATTGTGAAGCTCTTCTTGCAAACCACACCCCGCCACTTGCTGACCCTGCTGCCCCAATCTATACCACCAAGGATGAACTTTTAGAGCCTCTTCTCATCATGTATCGCTCTCTTGTTGAAACGGGGGATCAAATTCTCGCAGAGGGAAAGCTCAAGGACTTCATTCGTAGGGTGAACATTTTTGGTCTGACGCTGGTCAAGCTCGACATTCGTCAGGAAGCTGATGAGCATTCCAACGCTTTGTCGATCATCACGGACTACCTTGGTATGGGTAAGTATGAGGACCTTAAGGAGGACCAACGACTCGCATTTCTCACGGATGTGCTTGAGGGTAAACGCCCGCTGATTCCTAGGAACCACCCGGCAACTGGTAAGGCGAAGAATGTCTTGGACACGTTTGAAACCATATCTGAGATTGGGTCGGAAGCGTTGGGAGCATACATTATCTCAATGTGCATGCGACCCTCGGACGTGCTCGCTGTGGAAGTTTTCCAACGAGAATGTTCCGCAGATTGTGGTGCCAATTCATTGCGCGTTGTACCGCTTCTTGAAACTATCTATGCCTTGCAAAACTCTACTATGGTGTTGAACACCTTGTTCGAGAACAAGTGGTACCGAGAACATCTTCGAACCCGCTTTGATTCGGTTCAAGAAGTCATGATTGGGTACTCGGATAGTGGCAAGGATGGTGGTCGACTTACATCGGCGTGGGAACTGTACAAGGCCCAGGAACGCATGGTGGAATGTGCTGAGAAGCATGGCGTCACCCTTCGTTTCTTCCACGGTCGTGGGGGCACTGTTGGACGGGGAGGAGGTCCGCAGCATTTGGCCATTTTGTCGCAACCGCCGCGCACGGTGAACAAGTATCTGAGAGTGACCATTCAGGGAGAGGTTATGGAACAGGACTTTGGCTTACCAGCTTTGGCATTGAAGACTTTGGAAGTATATACCACTGCGGTGCTGAAGGCGGACCTGAACGATCCCGTACCAGTGAAGAAGGAGTATCGCGATGTATTGGACATGATGTCTGAGATTTCCTGTGCCAAGTATCGTGAGATTGTTCATGGTGATGATCGATTCGTTCAGTACTTCCGCTCAGCAACTCCCGAACAGGAGCTTGGGCTGCTTAACATTGGGTCGAGACCGCAAAAACGTAAGGAAGGTGGTGTTGAAACATTGCGTGCTATTCCTTGGGTGTTTGCTTGGACTCAGACGAGGCTGCATTTGCCTGTGTGGTTGGGGCTTGGGTCTGCTCTACAGGCCGGGATGAAATCAGAGAACGGTGAAGGCCTATTGCGGGAAATGTACGAGAAATGGCCGTTTTTCAGATCATTCTTTGATCTGATTGAAATGGTTTTGGCGAAGGCTGATCCGCATATCTCTAGTCGATATGATGATGTGTTGGTTGGGGACGAGGAACAGAAGCAATTTGGAGTCATGTTGCGTGGGCTTTTGGTGGAGACGATTGACTTGGTTTTGAAGGTGGCTGGAGAGCAACAACTTTTAGACAAGGATCGGGTGCAGCAGAGAGCAATCAATACTCGTCGAGAATGGCTCACACCGATGAACCTTGCCCAAGTTGAACTGCTAAAGAGGTGGAGGGCGATTACTGTGAAGGGCGTGGTTAAAGAAGGTGTTGGGGCAGAAGAAGGGGCGGCTCTTGTTGATGCTCTGATTATTTCGATGAAGGGACTGTCATCGGCTCTTCAGAATACGGGTTAGAATGTGCGACTGAGCTTTTGTGTTGTTACGATGATCCTTTTTTGTGCATGATGATCATGTTCTTGCAGCTTGTAACCTTGTCCCTCTGTACGTTTCGCATATTGTTACGTCTAGTCGTGACAGCACGGCTGAAGTCTAATACATTGCGCCTTATAGAAATATGCGCGTCTTGCGGTAATTGACCTTAACCAAGTAGTCCGAAGGTTTATATTCAAGCTCTTTACGTAAACTTTAAGTTGAACATGTTGTCCCTCAATTTCCCAATAGAACACAGACCACATCATAACAATGATATTATCATATAACTGGTCAATATCCCCTATTCTTTCCCTACCCTCTTACCCTTTCATTGGCGAATCTGTGCTAGTTAATTCATGAATCAGGTTACAAAGCAAGAGTTTCTTCTGAAGAAATTCTTCGTAATCCTCTTCTTTTCGTATTTCTGATTGGGGATGGTTTCGTTTACCTCAAGCAAGTAAACGACAACAACCGGATATCAAGCTGCAACATTTTCCAACGCCAAAGACCAGGAGTGCAACAAAATCGATTGCGTGAGCAATCCATTGCAATCGTTTCTTGCAATCACTGATTGCAGTCTCACTGAATGATTGCAATCCAATTGCTGCTAACGTCGCAATCGCAATATCAATTGCGGTATGGTAGAAATTGTGTCATCGATTGCTTCAGAACTATTAAGAAGAGAACATAAGGTCTTCTAAAGGCAGTTTAAGCTCTCTTCTTTATTCCTAAAGAACGTTGTACCTACATTAATGAGCAGAAATCGTTGTTAAGTAACGGTTTATTCAAAGTTCATCGTTTTCTAGGTGTTGCATATGGTTGTAAGAACCAGAGTATACTTGTCGTCCTTCATTGCTTGTGGTTGCTCTGAGAGCCGCAATTGCAATTCCGATTGCATTAAAAGTTGCAATCGCAATCTCGATTGCTACGTAAAGTAAAAAGCTCTTCGATTGCAATGAATGGGATTCTGTTTCCAATCAATCGCAATTGAATTGCTTGCACCCCTGCCAAAGACTCTGCTAATCACAGCAGCAAAGATAAGGGCTAAGCTAGCCTGCAAAAAATTGCACGCGGATGTAACCTACAACGCCACCGGTTAGACTGCAGTTGAGTATCGACATGCTCAGCTCAGCCCAGGCCATTACTAATCATTCCAATGATGATTGGGATTCCCAATGATTAATGAGAGTCTTATCTAGAGGTGCACTGCAGGTGCAGTGAAAGCGATTGCGTGAGCAATCGGTTGCAAATCGGTTCTTGCAATCAGTGACAGCAATTGCCAGTTTCCCTAAACGATTGCAATTCAACTGCTGTTCACATAGAAAATGCAATATCGATAGCGTTAACTGCTGTCAACGCAACAAGGTTCTCCTCTCTTCTATAGGCACACCTAGTTTAATTAGAACTAAGCGTAGAGCGTTTCTGCTGAAGGAAATGCTCTCTCGCCAGGAAGGCTAACGTTTTTTTCTGACCATTAGAAACTTTCTATAAGCCGTAAAAGCTATTCATGAATACAAGAGCTTCATCGTTTGACATATCGATGTTCTAAAAGACGTCTATCGATCCAAATCACATAAAACAACTAAAAACAAAGCCAAGCAGTACTGAGTTAAGCAGAGCGATTTGTTCTTATCATTGATTGATTGTTCCGATTCCGGCTATGTTCGCAATCATTCACAATCAAATTGGTCGCAAGAGGCCCTGTTTGGAATTCCAAATTGGAACTCAATCTGCCAGCGACACCATGACGCAGAACTTTAGAAACACGGCCAGTAGAAACGATGACACTCACGCTTCAGACGATTCGCTATTCTACCACATCATTGAATCTTGCATTACGCTGACATCCCGATTCGAAGGGAAAAAGTTCACAGGCATACCATACCAGTCTTGGGTAGTACTTATACAAAGTGTTCACTAAAGTCTTGTGTACTGAAGACGAAGCTCTTCTCCTCCTTCCCTTTGTCTTCGACAACGGCGCGAAATTTTCTTCTGCGACGAAGTCCTAACCAGAGCGACAAGCTACGCACACGCGAAGTAGTAATGGAAGAGGAGTATGATAGCACAATGCACCAACTACACGTCCTTGACGAGCTCAACGCGCTCAAGATGACGGATTACCTGGATGGAAAGCGAACAGCGGCTGAAGCGTTTCAAGTGATGATAAAGGAAATCAATCTGAAGTTTCGACACATTCCAAGGGAGTTGCAAACGGACCTCTACCGTAGGCAGATGCTCCTCAATGCAGTCAGAAAACAAGAGTGGGCAAGTCCCGATACGGATGTCCCGATCAAACACATTCGAACGTACGATCTTCTATGCCGCTCGCTCAGCAACCGAATCCACAAACGCTGCCTCTGGCTAAAGGAACATGGCCAGCCGCACGAAGTGTATGGAACCGCGGAACCTTCAGCAGACATTCCGTACAACAATGCAGAGTCTGGGAAACAAATTCGCAGTCGCATGAACAAGACGCACGAAAAATCCGACAATGCCTGCTTCATTTGCGGTGAGCTAGATCACTGGAAGTGGGATTGCCATTACAAGACACGCGGTCGGCGCATATTCAACACTCTGTGCGCCAAGGCCGATGAACGCAACCCCCAAGGCCAACACAACGGGAAAAACGTGGACAACCTCCGTATACTTCTTCGAGCAATTGCAGAAGCTTGCGACACGGACTCAGAAGCTTCCATCGATGACAACAATGTACTCTTCGCCGAAAGCGACGCAGAGACGTCGGACATGAAGGACAAGTTACTGCTAGAGTTATTGCCAGACCTTACGATGAGAGAAATCAGAGAGATCGATTACGTAAGATTCCTCCAGGAAAGTGCAAACTTCCACGCCAAGAATCCCATGCAGTGGGGTTCGGGTTTCTAGTTGGGTTTCGAGTTGGGAACTTCTGGCTCGCCAAAGATGTTCCAACATCCTGTGCATCTCTGTCTTTGGTATGAACAGCAGCGTTCTATCTCTTTCCTCTTGCACAAGAGGTAAAACGTTAAGGATAAAGAGCTAGCGTTCGCCCTCTCCTTCAGCAGTGTCAGAGACTTCACAAGAGTGTTACTACGTATATCTCTTTCACATGTCACATGCTATCCCTCTGATAAAGAATCAATTTCGTGTAACGGAGCGGAATTGGCTGCGGATCTGCACACGTGGACAACGAGGTCACTGCATTGTGGGAAAGCCTTTCAGCCGAATTGCGCAAAACGCGCAAATTGTCACAACCATCTCGGCCACAGCTCAAAGTGTTGCGTTGCGCGGCGCCGCGCATCGCCGCGTTTCGAAGCGCCCTGCTATCATCGCCTTCCAACTGCTCACCCCTCACTTCTCACCCACGATCCGTACGCACATTGACTCAGACCCTCTTGTCCAAAATGTCGCGAAAGCTGTTGTGCGTCTCATTGCTTTTCTTCATTGTCGTCACCAACGCTGTGCCTGTTCCTCTGTCTTCACCTCCGGAACACGTGTCTGTTCGAGAGGCGGTCGCTCGAAGGCGACACGCTCATCATGTCGCTTTTGTTGTTCGTGCGGCTCAGCTCGCTGCTCTTCATCGCGCCGAAGAGGGCACGATGGGTTTGGAAAGTATGGCAAGTGAGGGAGGGAAGAAGATGGATGCTAGCAAGATTGACGATGCATTGGGCACTAAAGAGCCCAAGGAAAGCCAGCAGCAGAAGGGCGAACCGCAAGCGAGCGAGCCAACGCAGAGCGACCCACAGCAGAGCGAAGCAAAGCAGAGCGAGGCAAAGCAGAGCGACCCACAGCAGAGCGACCCACAGCAGAGCGACCCACAGCAGAACGACCCACAGCAGAACGAACCGCAACAGAGTGAACCGCAACAGAGTGAACCTCAACAGAGTGAAGCACAACAGAGAGAACCGCAAACGAGTGAACCACAACAGAATGGAACACAACAGAGTGAACCACAGGAGAATGGAACACAACATGGTGAACCGCCACAAAAGGATGCCAGTCCCCAGCAGCAAACACAGTCGAACAATAGCGCACAACCCGAGCAACCGCCCCCAAGTGAGCAAGAAGCTTCACTCTCGAAAGAATCTGTACAACCGCCATTCAACCCTTCGGTGTCCACCGTGGGAGTTGTGGGAGCAATTGCAACCGTCATTGTCGCGGCGTTTCTCTTATGGTCAAAGTCATCCAATAACTCTATATCACCAGTACAGCTTTCCAATCATGCTTATGAGCGTGTGGGCCCTGAGATTCAAACCAATGTTTCCGCGCAGAGCTCTGCTGATGCTGATGGATGGAATGCCGGATGGGATGATGATGATGACTGGAATCCAGAGCCACCTAGTGCGAAAGTCTGACCGTGCTATCATTGCGCAAAGTGGTTTGTTTGTTCTATTTGCTGCGTCATGCTTTGTTTACTTTTCGATTACATCCTCTTCGATTGCCAATCCAACGTGCCGTGCTTTCTTATCGCTTTTTAATAACAGTCTTGTTCCTTCTTCCAACGTGCTCACACTTTGCATGCTTCCGTTTCCAACCTCGTCAACCACAGCCAATCTAACAGTTTCTGCGTTCTGCACGAACAATGTACACTTGTTACTATCATCTCCTTCAACCATGGCTTCAATCATTAACAAAGGCCGACTTTCAATTTTGGCTCTTCCTACCACCGCTGTTCGACTACTATTTCCGAAATCGCTTACTATCATCACTTCATCACCCGCACAGATCTCAGCTAGATATTTTGTCTTTCCTCCTGCGAGCGCGCAATATGAATGTACGGCTCCGGCATTGACACGGAATGGTCGGCTTGGTACATAAGCTGTTTCAGCTGCTTCGGACAGAATTACAAACATGGCCTGTGATGAAGAACCTATTAACATTCCTTCGTTCTCGGCGAGCATGGAACATGTATCGATGCATACTCGCTCTCCCATGTTGACCGGACGGATATTGGAAACGGTGGCGAACGTTAACTTGTGTATTGCGCCGCCTACTTTATCTATCATCTCACTTTTTAAGTTAGCAAACGATATGATCTCTTCAAGGTTATCAGACTGAAGAACGCATCCATCTACACCGACCTGGAGCATTCCAAACATTGATCTTGCTTCCTGTGTAGAGTGTACCATAGCAAGAAGCTCGGTTTGCGATTGCTGACAACTGGCTATCAGGTTTTCTGCAGGGATGATCTTCCAATCCGTGGAACCCATGATAATGGTTTTGCACTTCTTTGCTTGCTCGAGTAGATTGGTTACGTCTTGTGCACACGTTATGCAGGAGTAGAGACCGTTTTCGAAATGACCGGATTGTGGAATAAACAATGAATTGAAACGGGCGATGGATGAACATTCGTTGAAGAAGTTTTTGTCGGTGAAGATGAAGTCGGTGAGGTTGTGTTCTAGGGATGTTGTTAGTGCTGTTTTTGACTTTGGTTGCACCCAAAAGGTACGCATGGAGATGGAGATACTCGGGCGGCGTATAGGCTTCCGTTTGACAGGAAATGGCGTTTGAACGAAGTTATTCTTGATGAGCGGTGCTGCGCTGCTTGCGAAGGCGAGAAGCATAGTAGTTCTCAAGGATGCGGATTGGCGTTTTTCGTGTAGTTCCGATCCAGAATGGAAATTCGACATGCTCTACAAGTGCTTCTGAAGGTAATGGTAGAACGAAGTTTTCTTGATGAAGTTCAAGTGGTGGGGTAAAGGGGTTAAGAGGGCTAACCCTTAACCTTATACTCGTACAGTAGGTAGATTCTCTTAGGAGAAAAGCGTTTTCGTGGGCTTGAAGGGGAAGCACACCCGATGTTGTGTGTTCGAGGTCTGTTTGGAGAACCACTCGTGGGATGTACGAATTCGAGCGCTGTTTAGTCCCCGGATGACCGCTCTAATACTCGATAAACATTCCCCTCCGCCGTTCTCCGAAGATTCTGCGCACAGATCATCGGTGCTGTGGCGGGCAAAAGACCACACATGCGAAAATTTTTGCGCAATCTCTTCGTCACCCAAACAAATGGGCCAAGAGATGCAAATGCGGTTTGAAACCCAGATTCGTGCAATCTCCTGCGGAATGCGACTCAACTTCGTCGCCAGTTGAACTCTCGAGCCAAGAACGTTCGTACCACCGTTCGTTGTTTACAACCACGCTGTCCTCGTTCGCCATGCCAGCTCGTTTCGCCTTTGCCCCAGCTCTCACTCATGTATCAAGTTCCGCAACAAGCTCCTCTCTGATACGTCCCTTCAAACCGCGCACATCTAAACCATCGACATGCAGCTTCACTCGTGCTCGTCGTCCACTTTTAACCCCGATTTTCATGGCCGAGGAAGGCAACCGATCGACACCTGACGGAAATGATGGACGAGGAACTTCGAGTCTGTTTGGTATTAGATTACGAACGAACGGTGACGTCATTAAGTTTGGCTTGGCTGCTATTGCTTTAGTTTACGCTATTAAAGCGGGAATTCAAGCAGCTGGCGTACCTGATCTATTGGCCGGACAACTGACTACCGCTTTCGTCTCCGTGTTCAGCTTGCTGGCTTGGATTTCCACCTATTTCTTCCGTGTCGGTAGTAAGGGTATGACTTACGCACAACAGTTACGGGATTATGAGGACGAAGTTATAAAAAAACGCTATGAAGAACTCACAGATGAAGAGCTGAAAGCTCTCGGCGAAGAGCTTAGTGACGAAGCATAGAGTCAATATGGTACTACTCGAGTGAGGAAACTACATTTGTACGAAATATGTTAGCCGAATAAATAAATACAAGCAGACAGATGCATGAACTTCCAGTTCCTACCGAGGAACGATTATGTAAAAGTGGACGAGCCAGACATAAGTCCAAGGATCCAATATGAAGGCTCTGCAGTTTGGAGGTCGAGCCATGCAATTTCATGCTCGAGTAGAAAGCGAAGTGTGTTCCTTATTCTTCGATTGTCCCAGTTCAAGTTCTTCTGCAAAGCAGAAGCAGTTACGTATCCAGTTTCCTCGCATGCCGCCAACGCTCGTGTGTGGTCTACGCTGAGCTCAACGGGAACGGACTGAACAACCTTTCTGTGACCTACCATCATAATCTTAAAGCCCCCTCCGAGAACGTCTAATTTCATCAGCGCCCTCTCTACGTCGTCACTAAAAAATGAGAGCAGGGTATGGTTAGAACGGAGTTTCACATGCGGTCGCAGCTTGTGAAATGCATGCAGCAGGATTGTACGTACCTTGAAACATTCTCCGTGTATGTCATTCTTCGCGTGCGCAGAGCTGAAACAAGCTCGGCCAACGAAATGATGCCTCCGTTCGTTGGTCTTGTAGCCACACAAACCTCAATAATTCGCACACCGAGTTCATAATAATAGTCACCCACATTCAAGAGGTCTGACCAAATTCCCTTTCTAGATGTTAAAGGATCAACGCCAATGGAAGCGCACATAGCATGGAACTTTGCACGAAACGCAGCATCGCTTTGAATCTCTTTCTTGTGATTGATGGCAAATTGTTCCAAATTCGTTCTGAACGTTTGTAGCTGTTGTTTCATGTGCTGCGCAGTTTCAGCAGATATCATTGCCCCACGCTTTGCTAGTTCTTCCCGTCTTCTCACGTTCTCACGGATTGCTCCTACACCAGGTCTACGTCCGGGCGGCATTTTCGATTTAAGTGATAAGACCAAAGTTGTAGACGAAAAAAGGGGACAGTTGTGGACAAAGCGTCGTAGAAATCTGGACTTGGTTCTGCCTCACCGTATCGCAGCTATCGACATATGTTACCTTCATACGCCTCTAAAGTCAACCCTTTTGTCCCTCTGCGGTGTCGTGACAAACGCATTTCCAAACGCAAACGCGTTAACGGTTAACACCCCAAGCTCAGAACGAAAGAATCAAATCTGACGATGACCAAAAAATTGAACCATTCTGTCTGCTTCCTCTTGAAGACTTAAGTTTCATTCGTTCAAACAGCTGATGACTCTGAATCAACTGTGAGAGAAAAGAAGAAAACTTGAGTCGTCTTGGACTTGGCCTGCTCGTTCTAACAGCGCTGCCTACCACCGTGGTGCCGGCAGCCACGACATGACCACGCGTGCAAAGCTCAAACCATTGAAACGTGTGTTGTGGCTAAACCGTGATACCGTGATACCGTGATAAAGCAGTATAAAAAACTACAAGCTCCCTAGCATCATCACGTTCAGCCACATCAAGCTGACATGCGCCGTGTCCCATCCCGAACCGCGAAGCTAAGTCACTTTGAGCTGGGCTAGTACTGACATGAGGGATCGGTCTGGAATCCCCAGTGCTGAACGTTTCTTTTTTTAGGTCCGCTTCGATTGCTTCACTGCCCCGAATCCATAATCCGACGTTGACGCCCGGCATGCAGTCGCACTCCCGTCCTCACTCCTCCTTTGCCAAAGATGAGAGTCCAAGCCTTGGACTCCAAGGGTTGTCCCTCTAAGGTTATGAATAGGGCGAGTATCCAACAAAGCGCAGTTACTGCGAAAGTATCCTGTCTGCCAGTACCGAGTTATGCTTTTTTGGCAAAGAGGACAGCAGCGGCTTGCAATTCCTTAGCTTCTACTCTCCCAACCACGTCTGCATAGTCCATCCACAACTTCTGCGTTTTTTTGCTAGCAGTATCGCAGTTTACCCTTATCGAAACTGAGCTGCAGCAAGACGTCTAGAACCGACCACGAGTATGAAAAAGCCAAAAGAGTCGCAAAGCACAGCCGAATCAATAAGGACCACATATCTGTAAATCCTATGCTTCAGAAGTGGGGAGTCAGTTCTTCGAGCGCTCACGCTTCACCGCAAGCATTTATTCTGTAGAACTTGCGTTCCCACAGAAATAATGTTTAAAGCATTGGCTTTTGCCGATGCTGATGTACAAGATCTGCGCTTCCCCAAGCCGCTACTTCTTTTCTGACTGCTATTTTGAAAGCATCACTTAACCGCAATGAAAGGAGAACTCACGGCTTACGGAGGCGAATCTATCATATCAGATGTCAACAGATGCCCAGCGTCGCGGAAACTGGTTATTGAGATCATGTCCCACAAGCTTGTCTTTATTTGAATCTCGGTTAAAGGATGCCCTTCGGATATGAGCCACGACTTGCCGGAGCGCAAGAGCTAGCACGCAATCGGCAACGTAAATTAATTGCCATACCCAATCCGCCCCAGTTCGGTCCCGATAATGGGCCATCACCGGCACATCCTGCAATACCAAGTGGTGTCCATGCTGTTGTATTGAACATGCACACCCGTTATGGTCATGCAACCGAAATGCACCAAGAATACCGCATTCAGCACTCTGTATGACGCAACCCCAGGTGCATCATGAACGGGTCTTTCTGTTCTGCTTTTCAAAGGCCTTCTATTGTGTCATCAAAGCAGAGAAGCTCAGAGCTGTTGACGAACTAGTCCTCTATTTTTCAACGACACGCTTCATGAAAAGCAATGGAAATTGTCTTCATCGCAGCTGCGATTGCCTGCTCCCTGGGCCTAGGAGGAGCTTCGTTCCAGATTTTCCGGCGGCCTACACAGAACGACACTAAGCCTCAAAAACGTGCTGAAAAGTATTCTCAGAGTCAAGATGGGCTTCCTCTTCTTCAAGACAAAGATTCTCCTCTTGTTCAGTCAAGTGATGTGCATGCCATTTTGAGAAAGCTAAGGAAATGGATTTCTCCAGCCGACCGTGCTTCTGCTCAGGACCACCAAAGTTGGTATTCAGGTGGCATCGCAGAGTTTCAAAGACTTATTGAGGATCAGAAACACTATTTCAGCGCGCTTGCTTCATCAAAGGCGCGCGTTGTACTTGGAGTGTGCCAGTCTGCAGAGGATGACCATAAAAGCACTCCGCTTGTAACTCGTAAGAAGCAGCCCGTCCGATACCCTGTGGAGCTAAGGGATTCATCCTTATTTAGCATAGCATGTACTCATCTTTCCCTGAATCGCCCGTTTGTCGTTCAAGGGTTCAATGGAAGAAAGATATATGGATTGGATCTGGTTCAAGGAGAAGCTTGGCGGTACTACGACCTCAGTACAATAATCAATAGTCCGCTAGGTCTTTCAAGTTCATGCAAGTGCGGGATAAGCCGTCCCGCCGAACCAACAGTAGACCCGGAAAAACAAATTACTGCTACTATTGTCTTCAGGTTGGCATGGTCGATATCGATGTTCTTACCTTGTCCTTGTGGAAAGGATGACAGGGTGACGGAGGAAGAAAGATGTGATATGTATTATCGCGCTGTGTATTGCGTTTGTCAACGACTCGAAGACATTTATGCGTCGATGTCCGGAAACGAAGAACAAGACTCTTCATCAGCAGTTTGTGCTGGCATTCGCATCAGACACAATCGTTCGGATCGCAGACTGAATGTTTCCGGCAAAAATACTTCCAGCTTTGCCAGGGCCATGTACATGGTTTCAAGAATGTATAATACGTTTTTGTTGGCAGCTTACTCTGAAACTGACATGGAGGGAACAATGACCCACAGACTGAAAACGCGAACGCGGGTTACGAGCGAAGAGGCCATTGAAACTATATGCGCAAGACTCACAGAAGAGCACGATGCGGAGGCAAGTCTAAACTGGCTCTGTTTCAACAAATGGAACTCTGATGAAGTAAAAAGCGTGCCGAAGCATAAACTACCAGTTCACACCGAGCTCAAACGAGCTGTTCGATTTATGGATAGTGCAGGTATCGAACATCTCGTAGATGTGAGTATCGAAGAGCTTAAACCCGCGCGCATCCCATTTGGAAAGGAGAGATTGGAATGGGTATCTTTTTCTGAAGGGACTTCATCCGGGGTGCCGATGATGAGAAAGCCTCAGTTTTGCACTAGCCACGACATATTTTGCATAGGAAGACCACGACTGAAGGACACTCCAGTATTGGATTTCAGCAAAATGTCCTTCAACGAGAACGGGCAGGATATCACAATTGCAATAACGGAAGATGGGGCTGTTCTGACCTTCAAGGAAATGACGAGAAACGTAAGGAAGGTGCTCAGAAGAGTTGTCATGCTATCGATGATGGACAATGGCTTAGGGTTTAATTTATGGAGAGTTTTGGGCAAGGATCTGTACAAAGATGACTATGTGTTCGTCAATGAAGCCCTCTCAATGAAGTACGGCGGAGAGGTGTTCGATTTCATCGTTTCAAATGTAATGTCTGGAAAAATCGCAGTACAAGAGAACTCCACAGCAGCTTCCTATGTGCCGAAAACGAGTAAGAAGCGAAAAGGAGTTGCTTTGAACACTCCTTTGAGAGCGGATTTCTGGAAAGACAAGTCTTTTTTCCTTACCGAGCAGAACCTATACTGGCTTCCTCGAGAAGGTTTCAACTACTTCAAGGTAGAAAGACGTAAGGGAGACGGTTTGTTGACGATGACGGAGGTTGAAGATCTTGACGGGCAACCCCTATACAAGTGTTCAGCCATTCTCGACACACCTGTTGTGTGAATGCATATTGGAAGTGAGAAAGATGCGGCAGGTACCAATAGTTTTTGCTCATCCACGTAAGGACGAATAGCTAGCAGTTTTGCAATCAGAATAAACGAATGTGATGTATCATGAAATTTCAGAGCTCTCTATGTTCGACGGCGTTGGGAATATAACTGTTCAAGACCATGACGCGTTCCATACAGCTACTGCCCTTCCGTAATCAGCAAGAACGCTGTACCAAAAAGGTCAAGTCGCTTGCTTCGTGGAGAAGTTCTACCGCGATAAGAAACCGTTGCCGATTTGGAAGCACACACTTCATACATTTATTATTTTCTTGCGTAGTAGGTAGGTGGCTGTTTTAAGCTTACCTGCTCACAAAAAGAAGTTTAGAAGATCCTTTGAAACTGAAAAACCATGGTTCAATGACGATGGACTGTTTATGACGTGGAGCCCGGAGCCCAGGTCCTGAACAGCAGTTGCTAAAGGTGCCCAATCAAAACGACAAAGTTATCAAACGAAGGGTTCGTCTCAAGACGCGATGCAAAAATTGTGAAGGATGAAGTACAGATAGTTTAGACAACGAAACTATTTAGTTGAGTGCTGGCCTTTCTGGCGAGAGAACGTTTCTTCGAGCAGAATGCTCCGGACTAAGTTGAAATTAGGCCTACGCGCTCATAAACAGAGAGAGGGAGGGTCTTGGTACGGGTGTCTTGCACTTCACGTTAAAGTTATGGGGGTATGTTATCCCTCATATCGGATATGACAAGTGTTGTGTTTGAGAGGTTACCTGAAAATATTGGAATCGCAATTTTTGTGCCCGGCATCAACCCATAGGCTCCGCAGTGTGGATTTCACACCTGCTCTGTCGTCGCGCAACTCGAATCGAGGAAGTTCATGCGGCTCCAAACCCGCTCCTTGGCATTGTTCGCCTTCGAAGCGCTCAACTCTACCAATGTCCAAGCAAGAGCTGGATCAACTCTGGGAGTTGCAAGAATGCCAAGCCGAATTACGTCGACACGTAGTTCAGCTAACTTCGCAAATCAATTCTGCCGAAAAGGAACGTGCCATTCTAGACATCACCGTCAACGAAATTGACAAGATGCCTGTGGACATGAAAACATACGTGGGAGTCGGCAAAATGTTCGTGCTTCGACGAAAGGAGAATTTGAAATCTGACTTCGTCGAAAGCAACTCGGAATCCTTGAAGAAGGACCAAGATCGAAAGCGTCTTCGAAACCAGTTTTTGACCAAGCTAAGGGAAAATGAGAATCGTATTGACGAACTTGCTGACCAGATCGAGGCCGCTCGAGCGAAAGCCGGGCAGAGTCGTTGAATTGTCGTGGAGCATGGGATTTCTGGTATTCACATACGGCCTGGGCTGCATACCCGGGGTTCACATTCCTTTCCGCTCAATAAGCGTAAGCCAGCCATTTCGATGCTACGGTGTTTGCTTTAGGTGCAGATATGTGCCTTTACTTTCGTCTTTTTATGGACACTGATTTGAACGGGGTCTTCATACGAAGAATCGACGTGATTTAAGTCAGTGAATACGCTCGTCAAGAGTCAACATTGTTTTACAATCAGGTTAACAACATACCCTGTACAGGGTACTGCTAAATAAATCAAGCGTGCCGTCAAAGCATAGAGGGATAGCGAGTGAGGGTGCGAGAGTAAGGAAACAGTTACGCATCGTGCCCATGGCCTAGTTTCGCAAGAGTTCTTACACATATGTATTAAAACCATGATTAAAACCCAGTTACTAAGGAGAGCCAGTTATGGTTGTTCTATCTCACGACGCAATGGCGTGACGTCTTCCTCCGACTGCGAGTCACTAGCAATTGAATTTGCTTCCATGGCAAGATCATCGAAAGAGTTGTAAGAGTCATTCCCAGAGGGATCACTCAACATCAAGTACTCACTTCCCATAACTGAATTCCGAGCTCCGTAAGCAAAGTAAGCAATTGCTGAGAACATAAGCCACGAGCACAGCGCCGTGAGCGCTTTTCGTGATAGCTGAAACAACAAAAAGCACGTCGTAAAAGAACCAAGCAGTGGTATAACCGGCACAAAAGGACAGAGGAATGATGGCGGTGAGCCTTCGACTTCTTCACCTCCTTCAAACTCTGACCTGATTAACAGGAACCCTGGTATGATACACGTTGGAACCGGGACGATGAACATAGTCCAAAGAGGCAAAACCTTTGCAACAACTAATTTGGTACACAAACCGCAGAAAGCGCTCCCCAAAACAAACCCGTATATAAGCGTTGATGTGTTGGAGTTAGAGGAATGTAATCGGCTTCTCGTCAGCAACAGAGTGAGGTTTGTGGCCAAGAATGCCAAAAGTGTTCCTCCCGACACAACATCTGCAAGGGCTTGAGTTTCGAATACCAACGCAAGCATGGCAACAATAGCCCCGCAGAGTAGGGTGCCTAGTCGCGTGCTATGGGCGAATGAGCGTGGCAGGAGTCCGTCACGCCCCATCGACAAGAAGATTCGTGGTTGGGCAGCCATGCTAACCGTGGCTGTGTTCATCATTCCTAACGCGGTGCCGATAGCAACAAGACGCGCGACGAAAGTTAACCCAACAGCACGAAACGCAACGGAAAACGGAGCATCCATATCTAGGTCGGAGTAGTTGACAAGTCCTGTGAGTACAAGTGACGAAGCGACGTACATGGCGGTTACAGCAGCCATTGACAAGATAATAGCGAGTGGGACCGTTCTAGAAGCATCAATCGCTTCCTCGGCAACAGTAGCCACCTCGTCGAAACCCACGTATGAAAAAAAGATAGCACTTGATGCCGTGATAACGCCCTTGAAACCGAACGGAAGAAACGGGTCCCAGTTATCCGTATCGACCTTCTGAGCGCCAAACGCAACAATGACCAACACAACGATGGCATAAAGTACGGTAGACGCATTTATAACCCATTTGGCCTCCTTGAGACCCATTGCGAGCATCAAAGATATACAGATTACTAGCATAAAGGCAAGGAGAGAGAAATGGGAATTGACACCAGTGGCCCAACCCGGCAGAACCGGAAGAGCATCAGAAAGATAAGAAGCCCATGATCGGGCAATAGCGGCGGCACTGACGCCATACTCCAACGTGAGACACATTCCCACCAGAAAAGCCGGGAGCTCGCCAAGCCCAACGTACGAAAACGAGTAGGCACCGCCGCTGTTCGGCAGTCGCGACGACATCTCCGCATACGACAATGCGGAGAACAGGCACGCAACGGCGGCAACCGCGAATGAAATAGTCACACCGGGTCCTGCCAAATTGCGCGCAGCGCGCCCAGTAAGCAGGAAAAGACCGCTGCCAAGTGCGCCACCAATGCCGAATAGAATGAGATCATGGAGGTGAAGCGACTTCTCCGTGGACTCTGCGGAGGGCAGCGGGTGTATTCGATGACGGGGGTGCTTTCTTCGCAACGCGGCAGAGAAGTATTTGGACGCGGTCATGTTGGCGACTTTGTTGTTGGGAGAGGACGCTTACGGGAGGCAAGACGGAGTGGTGTTCATGACGGACATCCTTGAAGCTGGGACACGCTGGGGGGAGAGCGTAAAAAGGGCTGAGCGGATCTGAGCAGTCATCACGTTGCGTTTGCGATGCTCTGGCTCCGCTGTCAGGCGGTTCACTCAGCGCATTTGCTTCTCAGCATAGACAGCTTTGGCCGTGCTCGACGGTGCGTCGAGGGCTGCGAGCCATCGATTGAGCACCGCAACACGTGGCGCGCATCCTCACTGGCGCAGCCGAAAGTAGCTTACAGCAGCAACAAGATCAGCTCGTTTATTCAAGGGTCGCGCGGCGCCTCTCTTCGTCCACAATTCACCTCAGCGGGATGCGGCGGAACTCCGCATCGAGGCAGTAGTCTATTCCAAACGCAGCCGCCAACGTCTGCAGCGACACTCGAACCGAGGACAGCTGTGGGAATACCTGTCCCTTCGAATCCACCGGGCAGTTGCCGACTTCCTGCGCGTACACCAGCGCCTGCAGCACGTTGAACTTCTCCTTGAAATTCCGTCGTTGCCCCACGCCGCCGCCAAACCTGTACGTCTGTCCATCGGCCACAATAAAGCTGGCGCCCTTGTTGATCGATCCCAGCACTGTTCGCACTATTTCCAGACGTAACGTTCCTGGGATCATGTCAGGAGAAAGTCCTTCCACTCTGTCAGGCACTCCGCCCGTAAACACCTCATGCGTCAGGCTGTTTTCGTCAACGTGAAACCCACTTCCACCTGCGTCTCCGTCGCACACAAGATTAGCAGACTCAAGTGCCTCCCAGATCTCGAACACTGGTTGCCTTATACATCCGGCACACGCCCAACCAATCAAGGTCACCAGCGTACTTGCAAGTAAGAACTTCATCTTCAGCGCACAACAATGTTTCACCTTGAAGCTTGTGAACTCTGTGAGGGAGTTTGAAGCTAGCTACAACCGAACCATGGCCGTCCCCGTTGTTCCTTTTATACCGAGCACACCTTTGCAGCCCGTCACACACAAGACCCACACAGTATCACCTCCTGCGCCTCAGCAAATCAAACGTTACCATGTCCTCAATCACTTCCACTGCCTTGTCACTTCTTGTCCCAGGAGCGTCCGCTAGCCGTCTTGATACACTGGGAACATCCGAAAAGTGCCATTGTTCCAAAACGAACAAGGCCGTGTCCTTGTCTACACTGAGAGAGACCCCGTTTATGGATGGTAACTT